>CAIGRQ010259457.1:0-12399 GCA_903798375.1 Fraxinus sp. D2006-0159 | reverse complement strand
ACCCCCAGGAGGGGGGCCCGCCCCCCTCCACCCCCCGTATTTTCGCCCCCCCTAAGTAAAAATTCTGGCTACGTCACTGGACCTACCATTATAAGATGCTACTCGTGACTGGTGGTCGTTTTAGTATTTTATAACAAAAGTTTCTTCCTGACCTACCATGATAAGATGCTACGATGGCTGGCGGTCATTTTAGTGTTTTACAACAAAAATTTGTACACCTCTGTTCACAGAAAGTTTGACAAACGATGGGGTGACATGCTCTTTAGACATTGATTTTACTACCTCATCACCCGTTAACAAATTTGTTCAGGTGAAATCATTGATAGCCTTAAAAATTTTGGATTAAAACCTTATTATAAATGTTTTGGGGAGCTAACTCTTTACAAGCCTTGCTTCGTTTTTTAAAGTATATATAGCGTATGGGAAATTTATTGATGGAGAACAAATTTTATCGATAAATTTATTGTTCGAAGTGAAGCCGTACTTAGATCAATAGCTATGATTCGATACAAATTGCATTAACATTCTTTTTCCTCTCTAAAGCGACTTACTAATGTAATCTATTTTTCAAACCTAGAAACGATTTTCTTAAAAATATAATAATTAATTGATCAAGATGTGGCATAAATGGATGAATTTTATAATTATTTGTTCCTATATAGGAATGCTTGAATTGAATATTTATAAAATTCTTCTAAAAATAAACGAAGACAACCCGATTATTCTTCTTTTTTGCTTTTCCTTTGTTTGAAATTGATTAACTTTTTCTCATAGAAGATTCAAACTTGAAAATATCTTCATTTTGGTTCTTAAAGTTCAATAATTGAATCACTATGAATATTAAGCCTTAGTTTTAAAGTGGTTGTTGAAAATTTATTTATTTTTTTTCACTCTTTTAAACTACACATAGTGCGAAAAAAATATTTTTCATAACTTTTTCCTTCAAAAAGTCACTCCCGTCCCACGCAAGAGCTCGTAACATTTTCAAAACGTATGGAAAATGACAACATTAGCAAGAGTTGACATTCTTCTTTTAAGCCCCCGTCCGACTCCACTTTTTACAAGATTAAAATCAAATTTTATACCGTTGCAAAGTGCAAGTGGGTTTCAGCGTCTGACTTTTATTGAAAATGAAGTAAAAAGTAATTGCAGTTACGATACAATGATTGATTAAAATTCGGATGAAAATTTCTCCCTAAGTAGGCGCTAAGTTTGTTGACGCTTGTTTTTATTATTAAGAATCTTGAATAATTGAGCATAGTAGCTTGAACTGATTTGAACATTTGATTATTTTTGAATTCGTCGACACATTTTTTAGTAGCGGATAATTTTGAATAGTTTGACAATGCTCATTGCTCAGGTTTGTTTTATCTTAATTTTATAAGGGTGTGTATAAATATCTATACAATATTTAATTTTTTTTTTAATAATATTATTAATCTAATACTATTTCCACCCGGGCGCCTAATATTTTGTAGAGCGGCATTCGCATCCTTAATCTATCATTTTGTCGCACTCGTGTCCCCATTTTTTTTTAATTATAACACACAAGACCCACAGGATGCCTAGGCTAGGATGGTTGAAACAAGGGTAACGTTTATGAGAAATTTTATGCTATTCGGATTTCTATTGAAATATCGGATTAACCTGACCCGCTATTACTACTCCCGGTGGCCTCCGCTTTCTGCCTTTTGAGTCCCCATACAAAACCCTCGGCTTCCAAATTTCAAATCCGAAGCTTTTAATTCTGCAATCATCAATTTCGTTCTTCAAATCTCAATCAAGCAAAAATTAACAAGAAAACGTGTGTAATTGAGAATACGAAAAACCCCAGTTTTCGTTTTCGGGATGGCGTCGGGGAAGAAAGCGTCCGAGGGCATAGCTTTACTCTCCATGTACGGTGAGGAGGAGGATGATGAAATGGAAGACCTCGAAGAACATATAGAAAAAGAGCAAGAAGAAGAAGGAAATCCCCAAAACGACGCCGCCGTAGAAGAGGACGACACTGTTAGTAATAGTGTGGTTGCTTCTGATTCAGGCACTGAAAACACTCCTTGGCGACAAGAGGAGCGAGGAGGTCTGAATTACAATTCTACCCCTAATAACACCTTAAATTATGGTGGCTCTTCTTCCGCAACTACAACTTCGCAGCAGCCGTCTCTCTTTTCTCCTCAACAGCAACAGCAGCAGACTGATGGTTCGAATTTGAATTCGATTCAGAGCCGGAAAAACATGCTTACTATCGTGGATTATGAACACGATGAGGTGGCAATGTCCCCTGAAGCCGAGGTACAAAAATTATATTTCTTTGGCTTAATAGATGTTTTATTTTCATTTCATTTCATAAATTTGGTTGGTGATTGGTAATTGTAGGAAGGTGAAATAATGGAAACTGGTCAGGTAAAGTACGGGGAGGAGCTTCAAATAGCTAATGGTACGTGTGGCTTTGACCTTCTTGAAGTTCAGAAACATTATAATTTTGCTATTAGACGAGAAGGATTTAATAGATAGAACTATACAAAATGCCATAAAGCAGGCGTAAAGAGAACATAAAATATGTATTAATGGGTAGTGACCTTCATAATGGTTGGATTGCATGTGAATTATATTACTTTTGCATTAGCCCCAGAGAATACCATACTCTATCACGGAGTTCTTCTGTTTAACTCTTTATTAATATGTGTAAAAGCCATCATGTTTGCAGTCTCCCTGTTTTATACAAAGATAAAGCTAACACGGTTGTAATTATTAATGCAGCTCAATTATTATAAACATTCATCTTTTTTAAGGTAACCCTGGATATCCTTCTGCACTTTCTTGTGAAATTACTATTCCTCTCCCTATCTCTACTCTCATTTTCATGACAGCCAAAGAATCATTGCTTGCCAGANGCACTTTCTTGTGAAATTACTATTCCTCTCCCTATCTCTACTCTCATTTTCATGACAGCCAAAGAATCATTGCTTGCCAGAAAATACAAGTAATTTTTCTTTCTCCCTCTCCCTCAAGGCTATGGCACGGCCGCACGGGGTTAGTTTATGAAAGTAATTCCACAAAATAATTACAAATACATTTAATTTTAGTTCACTGCCAACAGAGAAATGATACAGGGATTGAAGAATGCAAATCCCTTTATAGCGATTGGGTAAGAAGAGTNCCTCTCCCTATCTCTACTCTCATTTTCATGACAGCCAAAGAATCATTGCTTGCCAGAAAATACAAGTAATTTTTCTTTCTCCCTCTCCCTCAAGGCTATGGCACGGCCGCACGGGGTTAGTTTATGAAAGTAATTCCACAAAATAATTACAAATACATTTAATTTTAGTTCACTGCCAACAGAGAAATGATACAGGGATTGAAGAATGCAAATCCCTTTATAGTGATTGGGTAAGAAGAGTGTTTGTAAAGGTTAAATTGGTTATTTGAGGCATTTTGCCTTCGTCTGACATGGCATAAGCTTTACACGTGATTGACTTCTCTTTTTGTGCAGTTCCAACTTGCACCTTACTTGCTGTACTTACAACAGATACAATGTATATGATCCGGTTTTGTTTTTCATTGATAAAAGAGTGACAATTTTGTCTTCAATAGACAAGTTTATGATATAGTATATATTGGTGAAGGAACAACTATACCAAATTTTACGTTTCATTTGCTTTTTGTAGTTCAGATAAAGACTCTAGACTGCTTGGAAATATAGATCAATATTTTAATAGTGTTTGTATAATTGCCTGTACATCTAGGTGAATTCCAAGAAATAACATCACCAGGAATGGTTCGGCTCCCAACACCTAGCACTCAAGCAACACCTCGGTTATCAAAACAAATTGATCAGTCAGATTCAGATGTGGTGAATTATGCTGCAAACGAAGCTGAAGCTGCAGAGATTGAGGACACTGTTATGGTTTCTGCAGAAGAGCCAAAAGAGATTGATCCACTGGATAAGTTTCTTCCCCCACCACCACAGATTAAATGCTCAGAAGAACTGCAAGTAAGTGCCCACTAGACAGCCTTCTCTATATAAGAGCTGAACTTTCCTTTTACTTGAATGAATTCTGTGATGCTATTCTATAATTATTGTCAGAACTCACAGTTCATAGCAGGTTAACTAAATACTGTTTAGATGCTATTCTATAAGCCAAACAATAAAGCTTTGGTTTGAAGATCTTCAAGCAGAGCAATCCTTCAAACATATCGTGGTTTGTTTTCATCATCATATGTTATCTTTAGGCCTTATTCGTGTAAGCCATCATTTTAGTGCAGTTTATGGCTCTTCAATTTATTATGATTGTCAAGGATGCTGAATGTTAATGACTACTGAGGTGGCATTTTGTGTTAAAAGCATTGATATGTTTGAAAATGGATGCACCACCCAGTAACTTCATCAATTACTCCAAAGATCTTTGTCTAATGTGGAAAAAGATGTTTCTACTGAGCTCCAAATCCTTGTTGGATATAAGGTTCCTGAATGACCGCTGGAATCTTAGGCTTCCGTGTGCGTGGGATTGGGTGGAAAAGAAGGGGCAGGACTGGGCTTTCAGAATTTTGTTCATTTCCTCTCTATTTAGGAAAAACCATATATGGTAATACACTTCATATCAAGTTTAGCATCTATTTGGCACATCTTGTTTGGAAATCATTTTTTCCTCAAACTCAATTTTCAACCACGCACACTCAATAAAATAATTTTGCACGTGAACCTAAAACTTTTTCTTACTTTTTAACATCATTTTCACTTCAAATAATCTCTCGCGAACAAACGCTTAGTAATCATGATATCTTTTGGATAATGCATTTAATGAATCAACATTACATATGACCCCCAAACAATCATCAATGCCAGCGAATTCAAATCAACTCATTCAATTCTAGATGGAGTAATATATGATCTATATGTTTATTCTCTCTTAGCTAAAGTATACACGATTTGCCTCTACTCTAGCTAGAACTTATTGATTGGCTATTCTTTGAATAATTTTTTACTTCTGTACTGTTGCTGCAGGAGAAGATAATCAGGTTTCTTGCACTAAAGAGAACTACTGGAAGAAGTTTCAATGCAGAAGTGCGTAATCGAAAGGAATACCGGAACCCTGATTTTTTGTTGCATGCAGTGACTTATCAAGATATTGATCAGATAGGATCGTGCTTCAGTAAAGATGTATTTGACCCTCATGGATATGACAAAATTGACTTCTATGATGGGATAGGTTACTATCAATCTTTCTCATTGTTCATTTGTTGTCTTCTAGTTAAGCAGTATGTTCCTTTGTATTTTTTGGTCTTCAGTTCAATTTTGTGCTACCAATTTTTCTTCCCTCATCTAGCCAAATGTTGTCTGATTTAAACTAAATATGGCCTTTCTGTTTGAGTAGAGGCTGATATGAGGCGTGAAATGGAGCGAAAGGAGCAAGAGAAGAAGAAGAATCAAAAAGTAGATTTTATTTCTGGAGGAGCACAGCCTGGAATAGTTCTTCCTACACCAAAAATTAACGTGCCAATTCCAGGTGACTAAGCACCTATCATTTCTATGAATTTTCTTTCAAGAAGTCGTTTTAAATTTAGCAGCTGGTCTGCAAGGCTATTCCTTGATTTTCATTTTCTGTTGATTCTTCTTGGTTATTTCAGGCTTACCTACTGTTTCTCACTGTTTCTGGTGGTGTCTTAAATGCAGTTCAAGCTTCAGTAGACGCTGTAGCTCGGGATGGTAGACCGAACAAAAAGTCAAAGTGGGATAAGGTTATTATTAACTTTTACCTAGTCTGCAGGTCTTTTGAAAAATTTTAATTGCTGTATGATAAATCCTCTGCATTCTTTTGAATTCAGGCGGACAGCGATCAAAGGAATCCTTTGATTGGTGGAGGTCATGATTCTTTGTCTACCATGGACGCACATTCAGCGTTGTTATCTGCTGCTAAAGCTGGTAGTGGATACTCTGCTTTTGCGTAAGTTCTTCATATCTAATCTAAATTTGACTGTTGACTGCCCCTTCCCTAATTCCTTTTGAAAGGGATAATATAAGGAAATTCAATTTACACAACAGCTGAACAGTCTGGTCCAATAATGTGTAGTTCATTTACTACCAATCTTGATGGTCCTTTTTCGTTGAGATGGACTAATATTGAATATCCTGGGATATTTGACATTTCGTAGTCCGTGTGTATGAGAGAGGTTCATGTGCAAGTACTCTCGAAGAGACCTGGTTGATTAATTCTGTATTTCTGTAAGAATTCAAAGATTTTAACTTTTGATTGGGTTCAAAGTGATTTTACATGACATTCCGCAACTTTGAAATACCAGGGAGGGAAATAAGAGATCAGTATTGTGAATAATATATATATATATATATATATATATGCCCTTGTTTGAAACCCATTTTTGAAGATAATAGAAATTTTGGAATAGTGATTGATGTGTGAATGTGTGGTGAAAAAGTGATGAAAAGTTTTTGATTTGTATGTAATATTATTTTATTTGGAGAATATGTGGTTGAAATGAAGAATGAGAATGAGAATGAGAAATTAATGGGTGTCAAATGGGGGCTTAACCTTTGTTTTACAATAATTATTTCAAAATTCATTTTTCCTCAAACTCTCTCTGGCACACGCTCAAAATTTTGATGTAAAAAATGTGTGGTGGAAAAGTGATGAAAAGTTTTTGATTTGTGTGTAATATTATTTTATTAGGAGAATGTGTGGTTGAAATGAAAAATGAGAATGAGAATGAGAAATTAATGGATGTCAAATAGGGGCTATATATATATATATATATATGTCAATAAGCTGTAGTGATAATTCTTTTTTACCTTGGAATTTATTGTGAATGGTTGAGAAAATAAATTATACACAGTTCCAACGGGCAGGGCCAAGGTTGGAGCTCTATTATATATGGTGGAATTTTACAACTAATATGCCTTGGCTTAACATATTTGTGCTTTCCTTTAGAGAAGTAAGCTTTTTGCAAGTCATTCCTGTTTTTTGTTCTTTGTTATATTGCAGCTCATAGATGGGAAAACAATAATTTCACTTGTACAAATTGATAAGTTGCAGTAGTATTGGTAAGATTTTAATCCACAAAGCTAGTTAAAGGGTGCCACAATAATATCTTGGAGAGGAAGGATGAGAGACAAGGCAAATAGTAACTTTCACAGATTAGGATCTACCGAAACCTTGGTTGCATTTATACACTAACCTTTCTGAAGTCTTCCAGCATCCCAAATGGACTTGATTAGGATTGAAAAACCTTTTTAACACTTTTTTGGAAATGAAGCTACCTTGACTAGAAAATTCTTTCTTCCCCTATTAGCACAAGCACATCTCTACTGTGCTTTCGAAGATCTTTAGTATATATCATATGGGATGTATGTTAGGATGCTTAGTATTATAATGACTTGTTCAATGTGCTTGGCTATGTGACTTCACATACGCTCTGATAGTTGGAGAAAATATCTATCGACACACTTTTGAAAAATTGAACCATATAGCATGTTTTGGAGCTGTTTATTATCGGTCTAAATTATAAATAGATAGAAATGATTGGTGGATATATGGGTAGTACTTTTAAATGGATAAAAAGTGGTTTGACTGATTGTAAACAGATTATAAACAAGAGGCAAACAAGGCTTTAAACTTGAGATTAACCAAATGTAGTGCATGTGCTTGCTAAATGTACAACTGTGTCAAGAATGTCTTGTGTTGTTTTTATTTAGCAGATGAACGATTCTAAATATGCTGTGTTCATCATTGCAGGCAACAAAGAAGGAAGGAGGCAGAGGATAGGCGATCTAGTGACAGAAAGTTGGATAGACGATCTTAGAGTTGACATTCAAATGTCATAGCCACTAATGTGAAGAGGGAAGAAGTGACTTGATTAAGTCCTCCATTCCGTGTTTAGATTATACTTTTTTCATGTACAACCAGAATCAGAATCCATACATATCTACTCTGGTTCCCGTCTTCCCATCCACCTGCAAAAAGAGCCGTATTTATTTTAGACTGGCAATTTGCTTCCTCAACGCTCACCCCTCATGTTATCACAAGTTATGAGTTATACCCAGATATTTTCCGTCGACAGTGAAAATTGAGCTTTTGCAAATGCACTATGTACTTTGTATTCAGTGTAGTTAAATTTTCCTTGGGAACAAGTTACGTGTAGTCTTTTTTCCATATAGAACTCTTACTGAATTGAAATGAACTTAGAGCGTGTTTAACAACCATTAATTCATTTTATAGTTTGCTACAAGATCATTTTCAATGAAATATTTATACAATAAAATATTTTGCGCTTGTACCAAAAATTTTCCCGACATTTGAATCACAAATTTTCTTAAAAATCATTATTCAAAATTCTTTTTTCTACAATAATTGTTGTCAAACAGGCTTTTAATGTGTTTGAGTTTCAGTTTCCCAATCAATATGAACGTTGTATCGTTTTATCTTATTACTGATTTGTTCTTTTGTTGCGTATATCAGCTTTTCAGATATTCATTGGGATATATTTTTAGGCTTGTAGAAAATAACATTTGTGCACAATCGTCCTCTCGATATGATCCATGCTAGCATGTCATTAACACAAAAGTCCGTGATGCATCGTTGCAAATGTGTCCAGGTTGATATGTTTTAAGTAATAATGATGCTTGGCAGAATAATTTGGATTGAAAATTAATACTATTTCTAGACTTTCATCGGAGATCAATTTGAATGTATATATATATAACAACGAAACAAGGCTGATATTACTTACCTAGATTGTCTAATGAGTCAAAATATATTATTGAACAATAAAGACTTGAGAGTTGAGAGTGGTAGCATCAGTATTAAATAGCACGACTCTTAAAATGTCATTGACAGCGACAATTCTTATTGGCCTCTACAGTTGGAAAGAGTCAAAGCACTGAAAAGTGAACACGAGTTCTTGGGCCAATAAAAGCGCGCATTACTAAGCTGTGCCAGGAAATATAAAGAAATTTTGTCGAGTTTTTCTTTGCATCTCGCACCAGGTTTGGAGGTGATTACATTATATTAAAAGATAAATCCATTTAAATGCAATGTCACGTTATTGAACTTGTTGAACGTGGCCTTATAAATTAGTGTGGCTATTAGATGATATTATTCTTTTTACATTTAACATTCCTATGTTTTGTCCGTGTAAAAATCAATAATGCTTCAAGTACGGAGAAATTTTAACAAAATTGATATCGACATTGATGTGGTCAAACACGATTGACTTTTTTTTTTCTCTTTCCAATTTCATGTCATGGGTTGCCTATCAAAATTTCTTGTAATAATTATAAAATGATTGAAAATCAATGACCATGTGCCCTACTGCATCAAATCCACCGTCTGCCACTGGAAACTGGAATGCCGACAGTTTGTTCAAAGCTCAAGACTTCTTCTTTTTAAAATTTATATTAAATTAAATTTGTATTTAAAATCCCTTGCATCACGCCCTATGTTTAGTGGAAAATAATTTTCCTGCTTTGGAGTTCCAATACAACAAGGATAAACAGAAACTGTAATACTAAAAATGCATCAGTAGTAATTATTCTAATTAAGTTCTACAAATGTTTGGCAAGAATCGTAAGATTTTTGAACAGTGTTTAAGATTGCAATTTCCTTTCTCTTCCGTGTTTTGTTCCTTTGATACGAAGTCAAGGACACTGAAATATACCGGACAAATTTTGCTCTCAGAAAGTTAAAAGGCTGAAAAGCAACCTTTAATTGCTGTCTTTTGGGTTCCAATGGGAAGTTTGAAGTTGATTCTGTTACAATTTTTTTCCTGTGCGGCTATGGTTGGTGCTTCCTTCAGTCTTCTCTCACCCAAAGGTGTCAACTTTGAAGGCAAGTTTTACCTTTCATTCACCGTGATTTCAGTAGTTTACACACATTTCTCTTTATCAATTTATTGAAATCTTGAGTTGGGTTTTCTTGTACTGTACAAGCAGTGGCTGCATTAATGTCTATGAAGAGAGAAATGAGAGATGAAAAACATGTATTAGACGGATGGGATATTAACTCTGTTGACCCTTGTACTTGGAACATGGTCGGTTGTTCTTCAGAGGGCATCGTTATTTCATTGTAAGTATTTCAAATTTCTTCTCTTTTTTACATTTTAAATTAAATGTTTTTGTTTTGCTTGAATTTCTTCCCTCCCTGTTTGCAGAGAAATGGCCAGTGTGGGATTATCTGGTACCCTTTCGCCGAGTATTGGAAATTTAACCCACCTTCGGACAATGTAAGTTCATCTAATTCCTCTGCATCTTGTAGGCCATTATATAACAGCTTGGAATGTGACTATTGGGCGTGTTTGTTATGCAATACTCTGACACAATGGATGGATAAAATTACAACGAACAAGATTTTTACACCCTCACCCCCCCCCCCCCCCCNCCCCCCCCCCCCCCCCCCTCTCTCTTTTTTCTTACCTGCTTTGGGTCCAAAATATACTGAACTTCTTCCTTTTTTAGATACATATGCTTCTAGGTTTAATACTGTTCAAGTGAGCGACACGTGGTGTAGACAATCTTTTGTTGCACGTATTTACTATTTAGGATGGTAGCAGGAAATTCTTTTTTCTTTCGGGAAAAGGTGTGTTAATTGTGAAGTTAAAACCTAGTGGAATGAGAAGTTTGTCAATTGCATCCATAGTGAGACCAATTAGTATTGACTGCAGTCTTTTTTATCGACTCATTGTTTCCAGTCATCGTCATCTTTATGTAATTTTCTTGGAACTTCTATTCATTCTTCATCAATGACAGCATCCTATGTGGGAGAGTAGAAAGTTACTTCTTTAACTTCGATTTAATTGAGAGAAGCATTGTACTCAGTGCAGTTAATGGATTTTCTATTTCCCTCCCTTGTTCAATACTGATACTTTTCTCCTTTGGGGTGTGTGTGGGGTGCAGGGGATGAGGGAGGGGGATTTATATTGACTGAACGAGTGCAGTTTATGGAGAGGTTGCACTAAAACGATTTCTTAATATGTTTGCTTAATTGATATCGTAATAGGTTATTACAGAATAATCAGTTGTCTGGAGCTGTCCCTGCAGAGATTGGAAAGCTTTCTGAATTACAAACTCTCGACCTCTCTGGCAATGAGTTTGTTGGTCAAATTCCAAGCTCTCTTGGTTTTCTAACTAATTTAACTTATTTGTAAGTCTGACTTGATAATGGACTCCAGTTTTCATATTATATAATGTATAATATAATGTTATACTTTTTCTTTCTTGTTCTAGATTTGCTTTGATATATTTGAATTTGACCATTTCGATTGATAAATTCTCAGGAGGCTTAGTAGAAACAAATTGTCTGGACGAATTCCTAAATCTGTTGCAAACCTTACAGGTCTTTCATTCTTGTATGTCTTCAATCAGAAGGTGTATTTTGTGATTACGAGTTTTTAGATAAATGTCAAATGATTTGGAAACCAATATTTTGCAGGGACTTGTCCTTTAATAATCTGAGTGGCCCTACTTCAAAAATATTAGCTAAGGACTATAGGTGAGGTTCTCTGAGTAGTGATTTTTATTATTCATTTAGAAAGTCCTCCGTATTTATCCAGTTCGTAGATTTTTTTGGATAAGATTATGGAGGAGCTAGTTAATCATCTTTGAATCTGTATACGTGGCATAAAAATGATCGTTCGAACTTTGCTCAACCATCTTTTTGTCTAATGCTATTTTTTTTTTTAATTTGTTATTCCCTGGAATTCTTCCTAAAAAAATGTTATTTTGGATACTGCTCTCTCCTTTTGAGTCTTTTAAGGGCTATTTTTGTTTCAGTGTTGCAGGGAACACCTTTCTTTGCTCTTCATCCTCAGAAATTTGCATGCATATTCCCAAACCGGTGAATGGTACTATGTTTACAATACTTGGCAACCCTTTTTCTTCGATAGAATATATTATTTCATGAATTACAATTACATTTCTTGCCTTCAGAAACAAATTCAATCACCAGGGTCAGCAGCCATCATCATTGGGTTATTGCTGTTATCATTGGAGTCATTTGCACATTTGTAGTCTCTGTCATGCTTCTTGTTTGTTGGGTGCATTGGTACAGATCCCGACTTCTATTTACATCATATGGTACCTCCAAATTCTCGTTGTCTTTTTCCATTAACGCATGCATTAAATGTTTGATATGGAGTACTAGAAGTGTCCGCATTTCCAAAAATGCCATCAATGTTATGGAGGCTATTCAAGAATCGGTCCATGAAATTTCAAAGAATTTAAAAGAAATTGTATTGATAAGTAATCTATATGGAACTTGTGACGCATCTCTTTGTGTCAGAGGTCCAGGATATGTAACTGCTCAAGATATCATCTTACTACCTTATGTAAAAATCGTTGATAATACACAACATATAGCTAGCTTGACAGAACCAATTGATTTGTGTATTGGATTA
>CAIGRQ010259427.1:0-11950 GCA_903798375.1 Fraxinus sp. D2006-0159 | reverse complement strand
AAGCCTTCTCCTCGAATCTACTTCGTAAAGCAGTCACATATTTTTCCCACGCAGGTGTTCTTCCTTTGGTTTTTATATATGCCTTATGCCAATGCATTGCAGCACCACAGAAGTGCATCGAAACCATCTGTATTTTCGAGTTTTGAGTACGATCCAGTAAAAAAATCTGATCCACCTTATACAACCATTCATCCACATCATCACCATCAAACTTTGGAAAATCAAGCTTTGTCGAGTAATTACCCAGACCCCCATGGCTATCCATTTGAGTTACCACCTTTGGAACATGATTTTGAGTTCTTAACTCATTTTGTTGCAACGTGAGGTAGATCATGCTTTTAATTTCTGACATCGCAAATTCAAACTTTGAGATTTTCTGATCATTTTCTTTAACCAGTGCTTCCAGCCTTTTGTGACTCGCATACCATCCGCCATCTCCGAGGATCGAGAGCTCTGATACCAATGTTATGAAGTTGCACGAGAGATGGAATTTCAGAGAAGAGGGAAGAAGAAGAGATACAGAAAAACAAAATTTCAGAGAGAAGAAAAAATTGAGAAATTGTATTAATTTCCGAATGCCCTTTTACATCAATTACAAGACAGCCTTTATTTGCAATTCTCCAACTAATTTCTTACTTGGCGCCAAGAATCGTCTCCTAATGGCTAACAGAATTAACCGACTAACAGACTACCTAATACACCTGCTTAATAACAGAATTACACTTCAATCAGCTACCCACTTATCGTTCTCAATTACTTCATAACAGTCTAACGCTACCTCGAGTTGTATTGTCACCGCTGCAAGCAGGTACAGACGGTACTGCTGCGACAATCACAATTGTGCGACACTGCTTCCTGAAAGCTACGGCACTAGCCACCGCATATGACAGCAGCAGCGAGCACCCCTACGCAGCTCATTGTAATCCCGCGCAGCATGTGTTGTTGCCTTGTCGGAGTCGCGTTCATCGCCTAGTCGCTTCTACCTCTGTTTTGAACAAGTTTTTCGAATTTTTTTTAATTTTTTTTAAAATTGCTAGAAATAAGAAATCAACATTCAACTTTTGATTGTTCAAACATGTAAAACAATTTCTAACAAGCACAAAGTAGGCTCTGATACCATTGTTCAGAATTTACTTAACATGCATATCGAGAAATAAAATAATTTCAATTCTCACAAAGGATCTGTTTTGTGTTTAGATAGAAACATTGATAGAGAATTATACATTTTTTAGATTTTGCAAACTCTCTTGCTAGTTTTAGAACACGAACAATCATGATCTGCAATCCACGACTCTCCAATTATCTAGCTTCCAATGAAAATCCACACAGGGAATAAGAATGAGAGAATTATAGTCTCTCTTTTCTTGTACTAGCAAGAATATGAATATTGTTCTCTACAATTTTTTCGAAAATCTAATGGCTTAATAATATAAGTCAAGTGGGTTTGGTCCATCTCTTAAACTTAATCCAATTCAATATTTAATTAATCTAATTAATTAATTGAGAATATCATTCTTCTGGTTCTCCTTTTGTGTATGACTCATCAGGTTCCCGATCATGATGCTAGTGACGTGAATTATTGTTTTGATCTAATCAAAATTGATAAATTAAAATACCCATTTTTAATTTATCATCAATTCACATCCGTCGTCCTAAATTGACATCTAGCAATGTATCGAGCAATACATGTGATGAAAAATGTCACGTGGTATGACAAAATCAAACTTGTTCGTTTACCGTGAAACTATAATTATTTCGTCAATATGATCCGATCAATTACAGCACCTAAGAAAGAGCTTGACTAGCCTTCAATTAGTTAGACATGATGGAAAATGTTAATGTCGAGCAATTAAAAACCTAGTTGGTATTGAGAAAAAGAAATTAATTTTTACTAACATGCCATCAATGTATTGTGATTGTACTTTGGGTGGTAGATGGCTTCTACTAGCTAAATTTATAAAATTCGAGTCCTAAAAACCGATGGCCACAAAAAGATAATACTTAAGAAATTATTTAAAATTCATTTCATAAATTAAGAAAGTCAACTTATAAAAAAATAACTTGTTCATGATACTTAAAATTTCATTCGGAAAGAAAACTTAAAAGAAACTTCAAATTTATTTCCAACACCACGGCCAAGTCCAAACTTCAAACTTCCCAATGCTTAGTTGCCTAAAAGGAGGAAAACTTCAGGGTGAGAAAATCTCAATAAGAATAGATGTGTTCATAAATTTCTAATCATATAACTTTTGGAATTGTAGAACTTGCATAAAGGAGACACGAAAACTATATCGAACTTCGGTGCTATATGGTTTACGTGCATAGTGTTACTAGAATTTCGGTCCAAAACTTAGAACATACATATGGACTCATAAACATATTTTCCGAAAGTGCTGCATAACAACATATATATGTTCGAGACATATATGTTCGTCTATAATGATTTACCATCAATCTCTACCTTAGCTGTCCCCACTATATGATTTGCACCTAACACTTATCCTGAGGGTATAACAACTTCTAAGGAAGTACTTACATGTTCATTAGGTGTATTGAGTTTTTTTCACAAACTTAGGAGATATAAAAGAATGCGTTGAGTCAGAATTAATCAAAGCATAAGTAGGGGTTCGAGATATAAGGATGTTACCTGCTAAGACGTTGTGGTCCTGCTCTGTGACTGTATATACCCTAGCTTGGCCACTAGGGGAATTTACAGGCTTTTGCTTCTGTTCATTGGGGTGTATTTTTTCCATATGTCTTGTTTCACCATAGTTGAAGCATACACCAGTACCCATGAGAAATACTCCAGCATGATGCTTTTGGCAATTGCCACAAACTGGATACGGTTGATAATTGTTTGTACTTGGGTCTCCTTTATACTTCCTTACGAATTTTTGCTTTCCTTTTTCATTGTAATCCTCTCATATGCATTTTTTTGGTTGTACATTTTGTTTGTTCTCCTACTAGTGCAACACTTGAATTCTGCTAATTATGCTCCTGCTAACACTTCATGGTAATTTCGTATTACCAATGCATGCTTTAGATTATCTGTTCAAAACATCTCGTGTTTTTCTCCTCAGTGTTTACTTGGTTAGAGGCATAATGGGATAACTCCTCAAATTTTCGCTTGTACTCAGTTAAAGACATCAAGCCTTGAACTAAATTGAGAAACTCTTTCTCCTTCTGATTGTAGATACTCGTAGGGTAGCACTTTCTTGAGAATTGTTCATTGAATTCGTTACATGAGTTCGCTCGCCCTTAACCTTGAGGTTGAGTCCCAGCAATGCATAGCGCATTTCTTAAGCATAAATGTTACAAAAATAACCTTCCTAGTGTCTTGGCAGTCAATGAGGTCAAAAAAATTTATTCGGACCATCCAATCATCTGCTTCCAATGAATCTTTACCATCCTTGAAGGTTGGGAGTTGTTTCCCGAAAAGTTCCACCACAACAACAGTAGTATTCCTGGTGTCCTCTGCCACCGCTGGTGCTTGCGGTTGAGGTGGTTGTGTTGGAGATGGTGGTGTCAGTTGTTGTGAAGGTGTTTGTTGCAGCTAGAGCTGTCAACGGATTGAATATTGATCCGAATCCAATTCGAATTTGATGAAATTAATAGGAGATGGATTTAGAGTTTCAGTCTAATAACCCGATCAAGATCGAATCTGATCATCTGTTAACTAAATTGATTAAATATGGATATAGGATAATCCGATTCGATTTGTTATAAATAGTTGAGTCGGTAAAATATTTTTATGGCATGTTATTTGTTACTAAAATAAATAAATAAATTTAGAATAAAGATTTCATCAAATTCAAAACATAAAAAAAAAAAAACAAAGAAAATCAATTCACGCGTACACAGTGTTCTAAAGATCGTAATGCGTTGCGAGATATGGAAGTTTTAGGCTAGGAGAGTCTAGACAAAGCCTAGCTTAAAAAAATAAAAATATATTTTCTTATTTTAATATTATTTTAAATTTTTAATCAATCTAGAAATTATTTAATAATACATCCAAATTATAGTACCAAATGCAGTTTTAAGAGTTTAAGAAAATAAATATATTCGAAAAACAAGATATAGTATAATAGTACTAATTGAAATATTTGGAGAGTTTTAAATTTTTATTAATCAGTAAAAGGTAGGAAAAATGATTAATTTAATAATTTATAAATAACTATTTATATAATAATAAAATACACTATAGTCAAACCAATTGTACTATAACCAAACCAAATGTACAATGTACTATAACCAAATCAAATGAATTCTTATCCTACATCGAAAGTTAATAATAAAATACTTGAAAACATCCTCTATAAATAAGTGAGTCAATAAATGGGTAAGCAATTTCTTGTTCACTTCAATCCAATTGACTAAAAATTAAAAAGGTTGAAAAAGTGATAATTATTAAAACCATTCAAGAATTGGAAAAAATGGGAAAAAAAGAAGAAGTTAATTTCAATATTAATCTTATTTTCCTAATTTCTTTAATTTCAGATTGAATATCCGATAACATAGCAAATCGAATATGGATTTAACAATCAAATATCCGTTAAATTATTGGATTGGATCGGATCAAATACGGGCAAATCTAGTCCATATTCGATCTATTTACAACCCTAGTTGCGGCGGCGATGGCATCGTTTGGATGAATGTGCGCATCATAGCGAGAAATTGTTGAGCAAACTGTGGGTCAACACCATAATTATTGGAGCGGTTGGGATTGTTCGTCGTTGTTTGCTTTCCTACATCAGGGTGCCATAACCTTAACAAATAATATTGCAATAAATAAAGTCTGAAGGGAGAAAATAGTGTATTTTATTCATAGAATCTTCATAATTTCATAATGGTACGTGGGGCATATCCAACGTCTAAGCAAAAGGAAAATCTATTAGGTAAAAGTATCGCAACGCATACCAAGCGCCCATGCAAACATCGAAAATCATATACTAGAGCAATAATCTAAACATAAGACTATAATCTAGTAGTTTTTATCAGCCCTCTCATCATGGCCTGGTTCTAGGTCTTCCGAAGGGTCTTCTTCCTCCCTAGGGTCTCCGGGCACATATTCTATTATATTGCCCTCAAAGTCTACCTCCGGTATTTCCTTATAACTGTTCCCATTGGGCACGGTTCAAGGCTGGCGTCGACAGCGATCTGGCTTGTATCCTTCAGGCCTCTCAATAACTCTATAATCCTTGCAATATCTTTCTCGAAGGCCCTTAATAAGGTTTACGACAAATATTTGGCGGTCATACATTTCATCGAATTGTTTCTCGAAATTTTTCTAATATCCTATAAGGGTTCTAAAGACAAGAAAAAATGCATCATCTCTGCTAAACTTGTGTCCATTCAGTCGAGCCTCTCGGTAAATGGCCTCAATAGCATCCAAATGCTTCATGAGGTTGTGGCTTGTTTCCTTGTATAAAACCTAAGGAGGTGCAAGAACTTTGATCGATTCTATTTCCTAATCCCTTTTCTGTTTGTCTTGGCTAGACCTCTAGCCATCTACGAAAGGCATAAAAGACTTAATCAGTATCACTATTCGTATTTAGGATTTCAACAGGAATAAACTTACCCAATTTAGAAGTTTTGAAATTTTCCTAAAGCGGAAGTTTCTAAAAATAGATTTTTTTAAAAATCAAATAATATAAGTTTCTTAAAAGTAGGAATTTCTTGAAATATGATTTCTAAAATGGAATGTTCTTAAAGAGTTTCTGAAAATAAGGTTTATGAAGATGGGGTTGTAATATTATTTTCGTTCTCCAAGTAAGGAGAAGAATTACAAGCGAAATGCTTAAATCCCAAACTCGCCTTAGAAAATTTAAGTCTTTTTGAAAAGCCCTAAAATTTTGCGAACACCCAAACTAATAAAACTTGAACAATGAACATGGATGGAAGTAATTAAAGATAATTTTTTTTAATTCTAATTAGACTAATATTTGATCGAGAGATATTCTAAGGTCAACTATTCACATGGGTTGATAGATTTTCTAACAAAATCCCTAGTCTAAAATCACATAATACCATAAAAATTATCATATTATCATAACTTGCAATACCATAATAAACTTTTCGTGATTAACATATTTTCATAGAATCATAAATTTTATTCATTCTTTGCTACTTTGCTATGATCATGAAAATTCATAATTTCTATTTCACATAATAAGTTGGTTAACATGTCAAATAACGTATACTTATTTCTTCATGATTTTCACATAAATTCCGAACAATTAGCAAGACATATTTAATGTAATTAACTAAATAAGTTACACATTTTTCTACCTGATTGGGAGACTGAAGTTTGGACGATTGTCGTTGCCCGTGGTTAACTTTTAAATAAATTTGTCACCGATGAATCTTTATCTTGTTATTAGTTATTCTAATACAATAACTAAAATAATTACTTATTTGTCTAAAATAATAATTATAACTTAAAAATTTATTTTAATCCCTAAAATATTAGCAAATAATCAATTAGGTCCCTATATTATCTTGTCCACGTGATAATGTCATAATCTAATATAATGACTAATTTCGAGGTATGGGGTGTCTCTCCACCAAAAGAACTGCACCTGCAAGTTTTCCCTTTTCTACATGTTATACTACTAGCTAGTCATAATATGCTTTCAACTAAAGTCTCTCTCTTCACGGGAAATAGTAAATTCAGACACAAAAACACGTGTATAAAATCTGTAAGAACATGAATTGGCACAAACACTGCAAAAATGCACAAGCTGAACTTCACACAATGAAAATGATATAGACTAAATTCCATAATTTTGAACATCCAATGACATTATCATCTATCAGGCAAACTTCAGTTAGTGACATTAACATCTATCAGGCAAACTTTAGTTAGCGTCGTATTCTTATTTTTGTGTCTACATGTCAAAAGTCACAATCATTATTTATTTCGATTGATGCGTAGCACAAAAATCAATGATTTAAAAGAATCAAAATCGTTACAATAATAATGTGAAAATTTTGATAGCACGAGGGAGAGTTTCGTACAGTAGTCTAGAAATCAGGATTTACTTTCCAGAACTCAGTCCATATTTGAGATGACAGCATCCACAACTTCTTGGGTGGTGCTGTTTCCACCAAGATCTTTTGTCCGATATTTACCTTCTGATATTACACGCTTCACTGCAGTCTCTAGTCGATCAGCAAATGTAGGAAATTGCAAGTGTCTCAGCATCATAGCTGATGAAAGAAGCAAAGCCACAGGATTTGCCTTCTTTTGCTCCAGTAAATTCTCATTTCCTACATTTCCGGCTGAAGCACCTTGCTCAAAAATGGCATGATCAGCCCCAACATTGCCTGGAAATCATCAACGTTGTATCGATTACTCGAGAGAATATATGAATAAGTTCCATCACATCTTCGTACAACATTTGAAGGAAAACAATAAGACTATACATCCTTCTGATTTTGAAAGAAAAAGCTTTTTTAAGTTGCTGATCATAAATACACACCTCCAGGCATGACACCAGTGCCTCCGGCAATACCAGCAGCTGTATTTGAGACCAGATTCCCATAAAGATTAGGAGTTACCTATAAAATATGATCTCATTCAGAGGTCAGAAATTGAAGGAGTAGGACATCAAAAGTTCGTCATGAAAAAGACTAATAGAACCACAACACTTGTGAAGCCTGGATATGTACTGTATTGTAATAAAATAATGGCAGAAGATAAGATCAAATAAAGAAAACACATATTTACAAACTAAAAGACCTAAAAGAATCTCATGCCAAAAAACCTAAAAAATTAATGTCCATCTCAACTACTCAAAGGAGAAATTCCAAATAACACACACTCAATTGCTTAATTTTGCTATATCACTGTTAATGGTTATAAGTTGTAATTAGAACTAAAAATCCCTTATTCACACTATAATTAGTCCCACTATGTCTGTATCCATGAGGCCTCATTTCTTCTTTCTCAAAATAGCTCTCTTTAAACTTCAAAACTAAAAGATTACATAAGAGTTAAAAATTAAAACGTCCACCATCTTTTAAACTCGCCTTGACTTACATTGTCTATACATGAGTTCAAAAACATCCAATGGTGTTGACATCATAACCATGTGCTCAGCTCAACCCTGTACTTCTATAAATTCATTATTCTATAAATTCATTATTGAAATATAGATATGCAAGATACTTTAAACCAAACACTGGCATCTGGGTTTGCTTAGAACGTTCAATCCATCAGTGGTCTCTAGTTTATTTCTTCATAGGCAGTCATGCACTATCGGCGATCACTCTTTCACTTAGACCCTACCATTGATGTCCAAAAGAAAGATGAACGTGAATCAACAATTCTATAGACCATAAGCCAACAAATGGTTTAGATTATGAGCTCTCCAAGGTTGATTGTGCAGATTACTAAGTCCAATTCTTTGTCCACATTTTGACAACAGGGCTTACCAGCATCTTATCACCAAGTCAGCATACTTTCAACAAGGGATCAACATATTGCTTCACTTAACTAAATCTTCAATCAGTATTTCCTCTGTTTCAGTCCTAAAATTAAGAATGTGTACGATAGGTAAATCAAAATACATCATCATTAAGTCCTGTTTAATTGCGAAAATGGTATTTTTCAATATCTGGATCATTAAAAACCTGAAACAAACTGAGGGAAGACAAGTTCAATACAACAACCACCAATTAATAAAAAGGAAACATCAAGTGGAGAATAACAGGCCAGTGAATAATTGAACCGAAACGAGTAGATTGCCATAGTCCATACCATGACATCAAATTGCTCTGGCTTTGAAACAAGTTGCATAGAACAGTTATCCACAATCATCTCATTGTACTGGATACTTGGGTACTTGCTAGCAACTTCACGGTAGGATTCTAAAAAAAGACCATCTGCAAGTTTCATTATGTTCACTTTATGCACAGTAGTCACTTTCTTCCGGTTATTGAGATAGGCATATTTATGTTCGCTTTATGCACAGCAGTCACTTTCTTCCGGTTATTGAGATAGGCATACTCAAAGGCATATTTGGCAATACGTTCTGAACAGAACTTTGTAATCACCTAGCAATGTGGCTATATGAGAAACAAATATGCAAGCAAGTCTACATAAACAATGAGATAGATTGAAAGTAATAATAATAATAATAATAAATAAAAAACTCAAATCAGTAATGTGAAAAATCCACAAGAAAATCAAGTAGCAATTATATAAGTAGCATAATGCGGTCTCAACTCCCAACTTTGTAACCAGCCACCAGGTTTAAATACTACCCTTCCAATTATGTGATGTATCATCCATAAATCAATAGAAACCCATAGCTGCACTTGAATGGTTAAACTCAGACAGGGAGACAAATGCACTTAGTAAGTAGTTTAAAGAACAAGGAAATAAATTCATCACGAAGTTTTTTATCAGAACATGGTATCTGAAAAAAAATTAAACAGTTACCCAACTAAATAGCACAGTTCAAGTAAGAGTTACTATTTAATAACATTGGAACTGAGACATGGAGATCGTACTTGGAACAGAATCATTCTAATTTGAATTGAATTTATATGAATTCAAGTTATGAGGCAAAACCCTGTTCGAATTCTTGGAATGGAACCAAAAAAAGATTGGGTCATAAGTAGTTTAAAGAAAAAGGAAGTAAATTCATCACAAATTTGCTTATCAGAACATGGTATCTGAAAATAAAACAGTTATCCTACAAAATAGCACAGTTCAAGTAAGAGTGATTATTTAATAACATTGGAATTGAGTCGTGGAGATCATACTTGGAAAAGAATCATTCAAATTTGGATCAATTTTATATAAATTCAAATTATGAGGCTCCAATTCCACTTTGCTGATTGCAAGTTTGCAACCTAAAATAAAAAACCAGGAAGTGGCATACAGATTGTTCCGTATTGAACACACATTTAAGCCTTGAAATGAATTCGCAGGTAAAGAAATCATTAATCAAGGACATTGTAGAGTATGATAAGCACACCCACAGCTTCGATCATTTTAAAAAATAATCGATCTGAAACTTAAAATCAACATTTGAATGCTAAGGAGACAAATTCATCCCTTTCAAACATTGTTAAGCATAACATGGTTCACTACTTGTTCTAGCCTGTTACATCTCACAAAATTGTTTTTCACTTTATAGACAAAAAGCCAAAGAGAATTCCAGTCGAACTTTGTTCGAAAATATCATATTTATTTTTCTATTATCATCTTTCACCTTTCGTCATGCACATCCTAACAAATAACTGAATATAATTTGGGTAATCATCAAATGTAAATACCAAGATTCTATAACCAGATGTTGGTAAAAGGTTATACCCCGGGTTTACGGGTTTATGGCTGTTCCACAACAGTGGCACTAATTTACCAGCAACAAAATAATTCATCAACTGATAATCGGTGCAGTTGGAAAATGAAATTCACATAAAAATGCAAAATTGACACTACCTTGAGGCTCTCAACAACACCGGGAACAACCTCGTGCTCTAGCCCCGAGTATTCTCCTTCAGTATTCTCCCGAATCACCACAATATTCACATCCTGGTGGCGCGTTGGGAGCCCTTGCAGATTGAAGCAGTGGACAAGCGAAGCATAGAGATCTAGCTCTTTTCTCAAGAGCACGTTCAAAGAGCTGACACCTCCACCGACGGGAGTCTTCAACCCTCCTTTAAGACAGACTTTATTCTTCTTAATCGAGTCGATCACCTCAGGAGGCACACTCTTGGCGTCACCATGGACCTCGTACTTCTCGAAGTAGACAGGGGCATGCATGGCCTCCATGACCTGCTCGACAGCACCGGTGACGAGTGGGCCGACGCCATCGCCGGGAATTAGAGTAACGGGTCTGGGCGTTCCATCGCCGGGTCGGGGCATGTAGGTGACGGATCGAGTGGCGGCGTTGGGAGAGGACAGGAAGCGTTTGAGGATAGGAAGGGTTCGTCTCGACATTTTTTTGATTTGTGAATTTGCAAATTTTGGAAGCAGCAAGAGGCCGTTGAATTGAATGGAAGAAAATAGCTGGTAAGGGGGTCGCAAAGAAGAAATTGTAGGGTAGGGAGTATTTATTTTGTTATGGTTGACCAATTAAATACTCATTAACAAAAAATGTTTTGATCAAAATGTCATCACATTTAATTTTTTTTTACATTTTTATCCTTAATCCGCGTTTCATCATGAAAAACGTCATTTTCATCAAGGCTAAATATATTCACGCTACATTTTCTTATAAATTGTTTATTACCTTTAGTCCTTATCACACTTATGTTCCTAAGTTTTTTCATTGTATTTTTATCACGAATCTTTCATTAATTAGTATATCTTGTCTCTGATAACGATTTCTGTCAAAAATTTCGTTAAGAGAGAACAAAAAAAATTATTTATCTGCATGTATTTAATAAGCAAAAAAAAAATCAAAGTTATGATTAAACACTTGTTCATCGTTTTAAAGAACAATAATAAAATTTTTAGATAAATATCGTTATCAAAGACAACATTGGTTAATTAATGAAAGACTAATGATAACAATGTGATGAAAAAAGTTAACAACATAAATGTAACATTAAATAAAGATAAGGGATGAATAATACAATTAANTGGTTAATTAATGAAGGATTCATGATAAGATCGTGATGAAAAAAGTTAACAACATAAATGTAACATTAAATAAAGATAAGGGATGAATAATACAATTAAAATGTGGTGTATTTATAAGAAAATGTTCTGGAAATATAATTACCTTTCCATCAATTTTTATTCAATTACTCAATTATTAATGTAAACTTACAAATATACTCTCATATTTAAATAAGACAAAAAAAAGAAAAGAAAAATAAAGAATTAATTGTAACTATACTCCCAAATCTTTTTAAAAAGTGCAAATGAATCCCAAATAAATTATTAAAAAATTCAAAAAATTAAAAAAAAAATAAAAAATTGGCTTTCTCT
>CAIGRQ010259379.1:0-20654 GCA_903798375.1 Fraxinus sp. D2006-0159 | reverse complement strand
AGAATAAGAGTGGACAATTGACAGGCATTATGGGACGTTGGTATTTATGAATATTTCCACTCTCCTTTTTTGGCTGAGTATTACATGGACATGCACAGAAGCTCGTTATAAGGGCGAGGGATGAATTTGCGAGACGCAACTTTGGGACTAACAAAGCCAAAAGAAAGGAGAATGACCATAAATAACGTCCCAAGAAGTGTATAACCAACCTTCACAGGTCCAAATAATTGGAAGCCCCTCTACCAGTGATATGTCATCGCTTAATTATTATAACTTGTTTGAGGGCATGTTTGAGCCCACTTTTTTGAAAATGAGAATGAAAAATATAACCATTATTGGAACCCACACAAGAGATAGAAAAATTGAATTTAGAGATAGAAAAATTGAATTTAAATGTTAATGTAATAAATAACAATCATACTTTTCATTTTAGCGAGGAAAAAATATGGCTCAAACTTCCTTGATTTTCACATCCAAAATTACAGCTTATCAGTTCAAATGTTTCCTTGATTTCTCATTCTCGTACAATAAAATTAGGAATTTCAACACATTATAACCAGTTATAATTTCAGCAAAGCCCGAATGTGTCTTGAAATTACAGTAATCAAATTGCCCCCTTTTTGCACAAACACGGATGCTTCTTGAAATGTTATCATGTAAATTAAAGCCCCAAATCTTGTTCTGGAAGAATCAAAGATACCCAAAAATGAAAGGAAAAATCAACGGTTTCAAATATATCATGTCCACAACACAATCAAATATGCAGTATAGGAGATACAACCAACAAGTCTACATTCAGATGAAGTACAACATAATGAACAAATATACCCAACCTACAGCAATGAATAGTTTAGATACAGATATATGCACTACCATCTAGTCAACAAATTAGACATTACCTCTATTAGCTTGTGCTACTAACAATGCCAGCCCCATCAACAAGCAGCTCAGTCAAAGCCAAAAGTCGAGCAACTTCTGTTTTAACGTCACCAGGACAATCATTGTTGTCAATCAAATTTATCTTAGTGTCAGAATCATTGTGCTCGAAAAACTCGGTATCATAATCAACATCCATGCTCAAACTAGATTTATTTAGAAGCTCTCGACTCATTACTCTGAGTTTATAAAGCGCACTAGTTGCAGCTTCAATCTCCATTTGTGCTGCTTCCAATTGGAGTTCCTTAATTACTTGGTCCCCAACAGTCTTTTCGCCCATTTTTTCTTGTGCCAAAGCATAAAGCTGTTTCAATTCATCATGATCTCTGATAATTTCTTCCTTCAGTTTTGTTAGTTCCTGCTCTCTGGCGTCCAATTTGCCAAGAACCATCTTTAGCTCCTCGTCTTTAATGATGAGGGCCCTTTGTACTTCAAGAACTTCCATTTCCTTTGTTCTCAAACTTTCTCTGGTAAATCCAAGTTCAGTTTGAAGCTGTTTCTTTTGCCACTTAAAATTATCAGCAGATTTCTCTGGTGACAAAAGGTGATTGATATAATCATGTGCGCTCAAAGCATCATAGTTTTCATCCTTTACTGACAGAATCACTTCATTAGTCACCTCTACAATCTGTTCCAACACTGCTTCAGCTTCAGAGAATTTCTCTTTCGTATCATTTAGTTCATGTTGCATTGCCTGAACATGTTCATCCTTTTCCTCCAGCATGAACATCACTTGAATAAGCTGATTTTCTTTACTGTTCATAATTCCCCTCAGCTCATCTATCTCCCGGTTTACTTCCTCCAGCATCTTCCTTGCACTTGAGAGTTCCAGATCTTTTTCTTCCAAGATAAGCTGGTGAGAAGTCAGCTCAGACTTCAAGTGCTGGATCTCTAGTCTAGCTCCTACCAATTCCGTCTCTTTGACCTGAAGAAGAATCTGTTTCTCTCCAAATTCATTACCCTTACGGTCTAGCTCCTCCTGGAGAGCTGACATTTCCAGAATTGCTTGTTGCAAGGAGGATCTCTCCATATTTAATTTCTTTTGCAACTCTCTAACAAGCTCTTTCTCCATGGATAAATCCCTTTCGAGGTCCTTGTTTCGAGCTTCGGCAACCCTAAGTTTTACTCTCTCACTCTCCACTTCGATTTCCGCATCTTTCAGACTCGTTGCATAGGACATAACACGCCTCCTCTCCTCATCAAGTTCAAGAAGCTTCTTTTCTAGTAGCCGTTCCTGATCTGCCATTTCCTGTCTAGAGGAGGCCAAACCCTTCTGAGACGAAACTAACTCAAACCTCACATCTGCAAGAAGCTTCTTCACTCTTCCAAACTCCTCTATAGTTACATTTGCTTCCCCAGAATGTTTAGCTGTTTCCACTGCAAGCTTCTTCAATTCTTCCTGTGCTACTAGCCAATCCATTGCTTGTTTCTCCAAACTGCCCTCGGCAATTTTCAATTTCTCTGCTTCAGTTTTCTGCATAGTCATGAAAACTTCTAGCTCTTCTTCTATTTTTTGAATTGCTCTCTGGAGTTCTAGGATTTCGAGTTCTTGTTTTTTCACAATTCCATTTGCTTCATCCAGGAGCTTGGCCTTGGATCTGAGTTCTGAATCAGCATCAGCAGCTTCCTCACTCTTCTTCGTCAATTCATTTTGCATTTTTACAGTTTCCCCTTCTTTCATAGATAGTGCAGATTGAGCAGCGGAAATCTCTTGTTCCCTTTCCTTGAGACGAAGCCTAAGATCACCAATTTCCATAGCTTGCAAAGCTAAGTTTATATTAGCTTGCTTTAACTCATCTTCTAGCCTTTCCTGCTTCAATCTAGCCGCTTCTATTTCTTCCTCCCGCTGCTCCAAGTCCCCTTTTGCACGATTTATTTCATTATACTCCAACAATACCTTCCTTTCTGCATCTTGTAAATCTTCTTCTTTCTTCTTCAAGGCCAGCAGTGCAACCTGAAGATCCGATTCCAGCTTACCAAGATTTAAACCTAGCTCAGAAACTAGAGGCGAATGAGGATCTCTGCCTATCTGTTCCTCCAGTTTCTGTGTTTGCACAAACAACCTCTGCAGAAGAATCCTAGCAGGCTCAGTTGCCCCATTGTCACTAATACTTGATGACCTCCTGTTATTCAAGACTGATTTGACGATCCACAAGCATTGACTTCGACCCCTTCTTTTATGCCCCGTTAAAGAAGCTAATATCTTCTCATTTAATTTGAGCCCAGAACAGCACATCTGCAAAAAACAATTGACAGTCACAACATTGTACAACTCTTTATCAATATTTTTTATGGTAACAGCATTGAGTCTATAATATTTCTTTAGTTTTGTCCTCGTACAAATTAGACTTGATACCAACTTAAAACAGCTCACTGAAAATCATCAATGTGCATCATAAATTCCTGCAAATCACGCACAGACAAAATAGAGAAAATTGAACCAGAAAACATCAATCAAAGCTGAATTTAGGACTTTTTATCGGTCCACAAGATGATTAAGCAAAATATATACATGTCAAACTCTATACAGATATATTTATGTGCCTACGAGAGTTGCCTACATATACTCCCGATATGGGAGGGAATATATGAACGTAGAAACGCAAAAAAGAAGATAAATACCGTCCTCTCATAGCTTACTAACATGTAGTTAGGACCATGTTGTGATTCAAGTCCTATCAAACTTGGAATGAAGTAAGTGGCATTACAAATATACATAGCCTTGTATGTTAGGAAGAGCTTGAGGAAATTAAGGGAGATGGGGATTTTAGTCTTGCAATATGTGATTGATGCAATTATATGCTAAAATATATAAATGATTATATATTATTATATATTCACATATTTTTGCAAAGGAATAATGGAATGCATTAATGAATAATTCATTCTAATTTACTTTAGTTATTGAGCATGAAGATAAACAATCAATTTTCCTATACATAGTAGCTCATATGTATTTTATTAAATGATTGGCTATGCATTATGTGTATTATACATATAAAGATACCATGACATATATAGGGTGTGTTTTGAGCCACATTATTTTGGAAGAATATATTCTGGAATAGTAGATTAATGGAGAATGTGTAATTGAAAAAGAAGGAAAAGTTATTGATATGATGGAAAATATTATTTTATTGAAGAATGTATGGTTGAAGTTGAGTAGAAGAATGAAAATGAAAATTTTAATGTGTACCAAACAATGGGATAATCGAGCGATCAAATATTTTGAAAAGGCAAAATTGTTGATGTAGAACAATCATATTTCAAATATGATTGATTTTATCTATTTTCTTCTTCTTTCTTATTTAGACTATCATTTCCTTTTTCTTTTTTAAAGTGTGTTTGATAGATATTATTAAGGAAATAATAAATTTTAAATAGTGATATGATGGAAAATATATGGTTAAAAAATAAAAAAAAATTATTGATGTGATAGAAAATATTATTTTATTGAAGAATAAGTGGTTGAAAATGAGGTTATGAAATAATGTATTTTGAAAGAATGTATGCCAAACAGGGGCTTATTTAGAATAAAATTTCTTCTTTCTTTTAGATTAGAATTTTAGTTTTCTTTCTTTTTAGGATTTTAGTTTAGTTTTCTTATATTAGTAAAATTAGGGATTATTTTGCCTATATAAACAAAGGCTATGTGCACTTTTCAATAATCAATTCAATACAATTATTCCCTATATAGTTTTTAGTTTTTAAATTTATCATTGTTTCAAAAATTCAAATTCTGCTTTCGCACCAAAATTGGTATCAAATCAAGGTTTGCCTTTGACGATAGCTACCTATGGTGGTCCTCTCGAAGATGAGAGCATTGCAAAACCAACTTTGACCCAACTGGAATGATGGATGAATATATTTGAAGACGCCTAGACAAAAACTTGCAAACTTTAACTGCTACGAGTGTTGATTGCTTCAACAAGCCTAGAACACGGCAACAAAGGCTTCCTCGAGTTCCATCTAAGTTTGAATGCTCAAACACTATTAAAGATTTTGTGAAAATCTATTATAGTGACAAGATTTTTTTAGCACGATGCATCATCAACAACTAAGTATGCAATGTCATAATAGAACATGGCAGTAACAACAACATGGTATCCAAAGCATTGGTGAAAGCTTTACATTTGAAGACTGAAAAATACTATCTCACTATCAAGTTCTATTAGTTAAAAAGGGCAAGATATTCAAAATATGAAGGTATATAGAATTTAGTTTCAATTGGAAAGTGCTATAAAGATGAAAATGAGTATAATGTAGTATCAAATGGATGATTGTCATATACTTTGGAGACAACCACGATACTATGATGTAAATGTTACTCATATAGGTCAAAATAACATATACGTGTTTAGGTGATACAATAAGAAGATTGTTTTGGTGTCACTTGATAAGCAATTTTCTAATATCAGAGTAAACAAAGAGCGAAAAAACTTATGAGGCATGTGATGAGGTTAAAAAAGATGTTATTCAAGTTCAGGATGTTACCGACAATGATACTACAATAGAAAAAGAAAAGCATGTGCAATTTGAAAACTCGAGACCTATTGATTTCTTATACATGAAATTTGACAACGAAAACAAGAACAAGTATGAAAATATTTCAATGAAATTGCAATTGAATACCCCAAGATCGAGTCGCATCGTAATGATGAACAAGAAGTTCGGAAATGTCCTACAGAAGAAAGGGGCATTGAACTTTCCAATCATGAAAGAATCAAAGGTGAGGCTTGTCAGAGAAATAAGATTTTGTTGATCTTCTCTACAATCTAAATCCCAAAGAATTGCACAAGTACAAAGAAAATATTGAAAGAATTGTAGCATTGAAGATGACATCAATAGAAGTAAAACAAGAACATGAGAAGGACAAATAATTTAAAATTCCAGTACTTATACATGCACAAAGGGAATTCAAGAATGAGAAATTGATAAAGCATCTTTTCTAAAGGAATTCCAACAGGAAGTCTTTAAGGTTGAGAAGACGAGCAATGTAGTAGCAAAGGTGATATTATTCAATGCAATTGCATATAATAAAGGGCTGGACATTTGGTTAATATATGACGCCACAATTTTGTTAAGTATTTTCCTCCAGATTGATTTCTTTCTTCAACCAAACTCGAGGATGAGTTTTTTTTCAAGTAGAAAAGAATGATGTGGGATAATCTTATTCCAAGTAGGATTGATTTTATAGGATTTTAGTTTAGTTTCCTTATATTAGTAAGATTAGGGAATTATTTTGTCTATATAAACAAATGATTTATATACTTTTCAATAATCATTTCAATCAATTCAATTCAATACAATTAAAATATTACCTACATAATTTCTACTTTTTTTAACTTTATTCTTGTTTCAAGAATCCTAGTTTTGATTCCACACCAATTGCACTATTTGCAAAAGGAAATATTCTTAATCAAAAGGTACATTATAAATACACTCACCACCCAATCACATCCACCATTACAGACATCCCTCTTTTCTTCTTTAACCTGCGCGTACATACACAAATACACCCATTAAAGTACTTTTGGTTTAATAAATCAATGGAAGTTCAGGTTATTTCAAGGAATATCGACAAACCTCAGTCAAGCGGGGTAATCGTGTTATGTAATTTTATCTATGGTGTTATTATTTTAGGGGATAAAATTTGTGGGTTCTATACGAATATGTTTATGATAAGAGGGTCGGAGTTTACTAGCGCTAACACGATTACAAATTTACAATGTATACGGAGATGGCTTATGGACGGGATTTAAGAAATATGTTCAAGGAATCTATTTTTTAATGTCGTGGATTTAAGTGATTATCATCGATGCTTTTCGTTTTATGTCAAGATTTATGGAAGCATTAATCATTAGTCCATTTATTGCTTTGATAATCCCATGTAATTTTCCTTAATGTTACACACTTAAAACTCATAAGTTTTAATGACACTCGGGAATTTAAGACCGGGGCATCACCCTTTACCAGGGTTATTAAAGTTGTTAAATAGAAACTAGAAAAACTGCATCTTTCTGTATATTTGTTCACTTTGTATTAGTGCGCCGAAAATTAATCAAAGAATTGTGAATAATGCATTTTCAAAAACAATTATCTTGAAAGCTGAAACATTAAACATCAATATAACCAAGATTTCAGTTATTAATAATAAATAGTGAGCAAAAAAATCGTGAAATTCGAAAACACGCCAAAAATCATTTACTGTTAATGTAGACCACAAATTGAAGCCTCGAAAATTATGAATAACGAAAAAAATAAAAAATAAAAATTGTGCAGTGCACGCGAACATCGTATATTAGAGAGATAAGAACCTGAGAAAGCTGATTTGGTGAGATAGAGGCAGAGAGCGACATGCTTCATTTCCCCATCACATCTAATCTCGACCGGATCTTTACATAAATTAGTATGTATTGATATGGTGGTGACGAGTATATACGTGTGTGTGTGTAGAGCGAGATGGAGAGACCTGAAGGTGCGGTGAAATGGAGGGAAGCAAAGTAGAGAGAGAGAGGCAATCATGAGCGGCGCACTGAAGTGAGGCTAATGGACTACAGTAGATCCACTACTGTACTCTCCAATTTCAAATAATGTCGTGTTTCACCTGGCCATATGCATTCGATATGTATGAAAATTTTGGAATATTGACCAATTACTTGTTTGATAAAATTTTAGGATCGTTTGGTTTGTTATTTTTAATTTTGAAAAACATTAAACTCGTATTTGATCTAGTATTCTAAAAATGTATTTTCGAAAATAAGGATAACTTATAATATAAAATTTAAAATGCATTTTTGATGTTCGAAAAATGAAATTTAAGAAAAATAAATTCTAAAAATAAAATTGATAGATTCTAAAACATAAAAATATAAATTTTAAAAGTATAAAATTTAAAATTATAAAAATAGAACATAAAAATAAAAATAGTTTAAGCTCTGAATGCATATTTACGTAAAAATTCTAAAAAAAATATTTAAATGATCTCAGATAAAAATATTCTCAATTTATGTCATTAATTTTTATTTTTATTTTCTATACTTTGAACTCAATTTATTATTTATTTATTTTACTTTTGTATGGGGAAAAAATATTGTAAGATTCACCAATTTTAAAATGTACTGAATAATCAAATTTTATGGAATAACATGTGATAAAATGATTTTTCAATTTCAAACCAAACTTGCATTTTAATTTTTTGTTTTGAGAAATAATTTTTAAACTGACAAATGAAATGCATTTTTAAAAATCTTAAAATAGATCCTCAAAATAAATTATTGAAAATGAACTCAAAACTCAAAATTGAAAATCGAAAAACAAACCAAACATGTCCTTCTAATTTTGAACTTGTCAAACTTCAATTTTAATAATGTATTTTACGTTATATATAACTTTTATTAGTTTTTCAATCGGTGTTTCATCAAATACTATTTTTTAAAATCAGAATCTGTCAAACGGCCCTAAATTGTGGGAGTAACACGCTAATTGTTGCATAAGAAATTCATTGGCATAATCGTCGATGCAAACTTGACGATCTTCCTTACTCGAATTATGGCAACAAATAAATTTAGCCCCTGTTTGACTATCATTCTTTTCAAAATCTTTTTCTTTTTCATGCTCATTTTTAAACACATATTCTCATAATAAAATATTATTCACTTAAGTCCAAATTTTTTTTCTACTTTCTAATCACACATTCTCAAAAAATTCACTATTCAAACACTTATCATTTCCAAAAAATTCTATCAAACATGGGCTTAAACAAATGTCACAAAGTCGTGCAACAGATAAATCCGTAGACAAAAAGTAAAGATATCTCAACGGTCATATAACAAAGCCCTTGTTTCAATCTCATTATTTGGAAAAAAATAAATTTTGAAATAATGATTTTTTAGAAAATATGTGGTTGAAAATTAGAAAAAAAAAAATAGGTTTGTGTGTAAAATTATTCTATTAATATAAATGTGTGATTGAAAATAAATTTTAAAAAATATATTATTGAATAATGGGCCTCAAACAAGGGCAAAATGACACGACAAAAGCTTGTACTTTTCAAGATTGCTTATTTTTAATCTACGTGTCTACATGTTATATAGAAAACCGTTAGCTCTCAAAGATTGCTTCCTATAAATCTACGTGTCTATACATTAAACGATGTTTGTCTACCATTATAAAGTGAAAATAAATTTTGGAGTATTGAATATTTGGAGGATGTATACTTAAAAAGTAAGAGAAAGTTTTTTTTTTTTTTTTTTCGTACAAAATATTTTATTATGGGAGTGTGCACTTAAAAATAAGTTTGAGAAAAAAAATGGGGAATTTTGAAACAATAGTAGATAGACAAGGGAAAGATTATGGCTGACAGCTTTTGCCTTCGTAGTCTTCTCGAAATGAAAAATATTCATGTATTACGAGCTGCATAAAAGTTTGGGATATTTGCACATTTTATTTCTAATCTTTGATTCTTTGTAAATTGTTACTAATTTTCTTTCAATGTTTTTTTTAGCATCAGACATAATCGACCAAAAATATAGTAGCAAAAACTCGTCAGTTCGTCCATTTTAATCGTAAATGTCAGTAAAATTATGAATTCGCCCTCTTTTTAAATAAACATAAAAAACAAACACAAAACAACTAAATAAAAATACAAAAGAAAAATTGCAGCAAGAACCTAAATCTTTTCAAAAATTATAAATAGATCACCATTAAAAACAATTAACAAAAGAATATAAAGGAAAGAAAAAGGGTCTTCTTCCCCAACTCCTACCCTATTACATCACTACCCCCACAATCCACCACCACCACCACACATTTTCAAAAATTGCAAAATAAATTTTCTAAAATGATCTTATTATTATTTTTCCTTCGTCATATAGCTTAATCCCACGTCATCGCCACAACCACCACTATCATGACTTCCACCACTGTGTCGAAGCTACATAGCTTCCACTTCCCAGCATGTGTCCACTGCACCACCTCAAAAGTACTATAACTTTTGCCAAAGGTATTCATACTAATGAATTAAAAACAACATTTCACCAAATTAGGGAGCTGGAGGAATATTTTTCCTCGCCTCAATGCACGACTCTACCATGAGACCTTTTGTTGCCATCACAAGAATGAAGGAGACTCGCAAAGAGTGTTTGTATTGTCAAGTAGTGGAGATCCAGTGACAGATAAAAAGGAGAGTTGGACTGGAATGCAATAATGAATCTCTTAGATGGGATTGTTTATGAATATCCTACATTGATAAGAAGCAATTTTCGCACCGAAATCAGAATACGTTGCAATGAAGCCCCTTGATCCTATGGGTGTAGACCCTGTGTTTTGAATCGCGAAAGATGACACCGGATAACTCTGATACCACTTTGTTGGAGAAAATAAGAAATTAAGCCACAATATGAAGTAATTGATTACAAGAACATAAAAATAAAATAATTTGCATAGAATGAAGATTTTATTATAATATAGAGAAAGAATGCAAAAATCATGTGTTTACAATGTTTCTAATTTCTTATTAAATCGTAATAAAGAACCAACTATATATAAAGAATAAGTATGGGACGGTCAAACCCTCATATTAGAGTTGTAGTTAAAATAGTCAAAACGAAGTAGAATAGAAAAAATCGCGTAGGGGCGAAATAGTTAGGGTTGGCGCCCGGTTTCTGTCCAAAAACCTTCCATAGATGTTTTCCTTCATTCCAAAAGCATCTTCAAGTCCAACTCAAATTCTTACTCTCAATGAGCTTTCAAATAGAATTTCAATTAGAATTCGCGAAATAAACTTGAATGAGATTTCAACAATAGTATTCCAAACAGAATTCTTCTTAATGTACACTTTAATTAGAACTCCCAATTATCTTCCATAAAGATTTGGGTCACACTCAAATTTTAACAATCTCGACCTTGACACGAATTCCACTACAATGAACAACTCGTAAAAAATTTGTCCACCTAGAGACAAATTCCACTACATGAAATAAACTTGAACTCTTTAATAAAAACACAAGCAAACTTCTCCATTAAAATTCCAACTAAAAATATTCTCCACCATGTTACCCCAACTAGGGGTAAAAGTAATCTAATGATCACCAAATAAAACAGAAACAAAACTAAATGCATCAAAACAATAATCTTGTCTAGAATCAACATCGTTAACCGAATTTAAACCATCAACAAAATTAACAAAATAGTACCTATGTGGGATCTTTGGCCAAAAATTGGTCTATTTCTAGCAATTAAATACAATGACACAATCGATAATGGCGACAATACGGATTTACCCATATCTTCAAAACTCAATTGAGATGTATTCTTAAAAGAAGACCCCAAATTAGACTCCAACTGTACAGAAGCCAACTCTAAATCCACCTAAGTTCTTAAAATATGCTGATTACTCGAAAATTTTGTACAACCCTGCAAGATATAAATGGGATTTTTCTATATCCCATCAGCACAACACAGACTCCTTTGATAACTTTCAGAACTCCACTTTCAACAGTGTACATATACCTTTTTGAATCATGAGTACTTAAGGAGATTAGATTTTCTTCAGATCTGTAACTTGTCTCACTGCATTAAGCATTCTAACCGTCCTATCAAACATCTCTATTCTGACCCGACCAATACCAGATATCCGAAAAGGTGTGTTATTACCAGTCATTGAAACTTCTTCATATGTTGAAAATAATTCCCGACTGGGTGACATTTGAAAAGTGCAAGTTGTATCCAAAATTCAAGCCTCATTATGTTTGGAGTTGTATTCAGACATAAGTACAAGCTCTCCATCACTGCTAAGATTTTTTGCAACACTTACTTTTGCTGAAGTTTTTGATTTTTTATTTGCAATTGACTTTGATTTATTCTACAACTTATAACAATCGTTTACCAAGTGCCCTCTTTTCTTGTAATAATTTCAAAATTTGAAGTTAGATTTTGAATTGTCCTCGAACGACCACCATGAACAATGAGACAATCTCTATGATCTTCAGATGCTTCATCTTCTCCCGTAAATATAAAGTATCATAGACTTCTTCGATGGTGAAAGTATCACAGCTATATAGTATCATATCTCTAAAAGACATGTATGAGACGGGTGATGAACATAACAAAATCAATCACAAGTCTTCTTCATCATATTTGACCTCCAAGGTCTCTAAATCGGTGACGATTTCTTTAAAAACAGCTAGGTTATTTTCAAGAGATGTATATTTTGTCATATGATGAGAATATAGACGCTACTTCAGATGCAATTTGCTCGTAAGACTTTCGTCATGCATAATTGCTCAAATTTTAACCATAATGCAACGACTGACTTCTCTTTCAAAAACGTCCCAAAGAATATTATTTAAAAGATGAAAATGTATTTGAAATAGGGCATTTTGACCCCTTCGTTGTTTCTCCTACATAGTCCAAGTTGTGGGCATCTTGCCAAATCCCAACAATGCGTTGTCCAAATCCATCTGAGCGAATACTGCTCGCGTTGTACCTGCCACAAAGAAAATCTTGTATTATGATCTAATAGCGAAATATCATGTATCATTGTTTCCATCATAAAAAAACCTCGATATTCCCTAGAATTTCAACACCAAATCTCTAACACCAGTTTGTTGTGAAACGTTGAAGATGATACCAGATAAGTCTGATAACACTTTGTTGGAAAAAATAAGAGATTAAGCCGAAATATAAAATAATTAATTACAAGAACACAAAAATAAAATAATTTGCAGAGAATGGAGATTTTATTATAATATGGAGAAAGAATTACAATGTTTTTAACTTCTTATTAAATCATAATGAAGACCCAACTATATATAGAGAATAAGTAGGGGACGTTCAAACCCTTATAATAGAGTTGTAATTGAAAGAGAATGTCAAAAATGGAGTAGAATAGAAAAAATCACGTTGGGGAGGAAATAGGTAGGCCGGCAGCAGCGTCGGCTCTTCTGCCCAGTTTTGCTTAAGCGACGCATTGCCGGCGTCTAAGCGCCCCGCCTTCATCCAAAAACCTTCTAAAGATGTTTTTCTTCATTCCAAAGTCCTCCTCAAGTTCAATACAAATTCCTACTTCCAATGGGTTTCCAAATAAAATTTCACTTAAGATTTGTGAAATAAACTTGAATGAGATTCCACAATAGCATTCCCAATAGAATTTTTCTTAGTTTGTACTTTAATTAGAACTCCCAATTATTTTCAACAATGAATTCGGGTTACATACAAATTCTAACACCATGAATCATTATAAGTTGAGGATGAAGAAGTCGAAGACACAGATCGAGCTAGCAGAACAACTCAAAAGATATAGAAGTATAGTTAATTTATTCATGCTCGTTCCAAGTTTAAGTACATCATGTTACAATTTTTGGAAGTTATTCCTCCCTCAATCCCTCCGACTGAGGAATCAAGCACCTTCGACTCGCAAAGGCTACCTCTTCTACTTTTAGGCAAGGGTAGCTCTGAAGGAAGAGTTTTTTCGGAATCGGGCATCAAAATAAAAAATCTCGAGCTAATTGATTTTTAACTCTATCTATCAATGAGGAGATCCGATAATGGACTCAGTTCTTTTGTTCTCTAGCAAGGAGCTCTTATTACCTGAGTCATAGAACCTGAGGGAAAGAGCTTGTTTGAAAAGCAATGAATCTTATAAAGTATAGAAAAGTCTTCTTGTTATTCGTAGAAGGGTCGTGAAAGTTCGACACAAATTAGAATTCTCTGTCTTCTATCGGATGGGTCGTCAATTTGAAGGCTAAGATTCCCTTATTCTATATTGGTTCCTTGTTGCAAGGCATGGTGCTCTTCTTCGTAAGGATTGGGGTGGGGAACTTCTTCGTGTGCTGCCGCTTGCAGCGAGGTCTCTTAAGCTCCCAAGATCTACTATTGGTCCTTCACTTTTTCTTAAGTGTGACATGCGGATTAGAAAAGGAAGCAATCTAGGAAGGCAATGGTACAAGTGGAATGAAAGCTTTGAGTGGAAGGAAGGTTCTTGTTCAGCTAGACGGCTACAAGTATTAGTATTCATAGGCAAGCTCACTTGCCGCAAGAAAGCCATTCCCTGTTCAGGCCTGCCTATTCATCTTTTTTTTTTTCAAATAATGAAAGCAATGGCTATTCTTTTCCATTGAAAATGAGTCAGTTGTCTGCATGAGCCACTTCTTCTAGGCTCACTTCCTTAGATACCTTTATGGGAAAAATTCATAATTCAGGTGTATGGTTTACACCAATTCAAAAGTCAAGTAGATAGTTTAACAATTCAAAACTCATGTATTAGGTAATTAATAAAAAATATTTATTAATTAGGTCACAATTATATAATTAATGGTCACATATACATAATTATAGGTTACAATTTATTTATTAGCCATATATTATCAAATTAATTAGTCANTCACTTCCTTAGATACCTTTATGGGAAAAATTCATAATTCAGGTGTATGGTTTACACCAATTCAAAAGTCAAGTAGATAGTTTAACAATTCAAAACTCATGTATTAGGTAATTAATAAAAAATATTTATTAATTAGGTCACAATTATATAATTAATGGTCACATATACATAATTATAGGTTACAATTTATTTATTAGCCATATATTATCAAATTAATTAGTCACTGATGATTTCGAGGTCACAAATTCAAAAAATTATAGGTCACAATTAATTTTATTGGGCACATATTTTCAAATTTGTTAGTCACAAATTATTTTTCAATCACATATTGTCAGATTTTTAGGTCACAGTTAAATAATTGGTCACGGATAACCAAATACTTTATCACATACCACTGGCACTATCACTTCAGCCACTTTTGACCACCCTCACCCGCCGCCGCCATCACGACCACTGCACCATGCCGTTGCCACCCAACAAAAAAAATCACGTCACACCATAACCACCACCCAACAAAAAATCTCAAACTCATCACTGCCACCACACCCCCACTCATCACGACGTCGCCACCACCACAACTCCACTCCACCACTGCACACACACCCATAGCAACCGTCGAGACGCTGTCCATGACCACCACCATCATCGGACCGTACAAAATCACCACCACACCACAGTAAAGCAAAACCACCACAAAACACCGACAACACCACCACAAAATCACCTCAAAAGCTACTACAAAGCCACCACTAATTTCCACAAACCATCACAAAATAATATAAAATCGCTGTTGATTTGCTACTATAGCGAAGAATTGAGTGTCGCGGCTAAGATCAGGGGCACTTAGAGGCTCAGATTAGAGACCCTCAGCGACGATCTAGGCTTTTTGGCTGTTGCGGCATCTTCACATAAGAGAAACAGAGTACCACAGTAGTATCTTCACAGCGATGTCGATGGTGGTTGTGTTTTCGAGAGAGAGAGAGAGAGAGAGAGAAACGAGATGTGAAGAGAGATAGAGAGAGAAGGTGTGGGAAATTAATTAGGGTTTGTGATGAAGTTTGTATTATAACTAGTGAGTAAAACGTGCGTTGCGCGTTAGGTGGTCTTTTTTTTTTTTTTGAAAAAACATTGTTTTAAATGGTGATTTTTTGAATAATATGTAATTAAAAAGTAGAAGAAAAAAATTGGATTTACTTGTATAATATTTTATTGAGTGATTGTGTTGCTAAAAATGAATATACAGAAAAAAGAATTTTGAAATAACGAAAGACAAACGTTATCATATAATGGTTTAGATCACACTTGAAAGACTGACACTGCTTAATTATTTAACATTTTCTCCATTACTCAACAACAAACTCACCCTGGTAATCTCAAACCGTCCATGATTTGTGTAAACGAGTCTCGTTTTTACTCAAAGGCATGTCCAAGGAGGCTTTCAAGTTCAAGTAATTAATTGCGTCGTACTATTTGCTAACAATAGCTCGTGTCCGAACAAAACTCCACAAGAAAGTTCCAAACCCCAGAAAGGCTTAGAAATCTTTCACACAATAAAAACAAGCCATACCAACTAACCATCCAAGCAGCATTTTTTGGATTGATTTACCTTCCTTTTCCAGCCCTCTTCAGACTCCTTCTCACGGTCCCTTCTTCAAATAAGACACACAACACTTCCTGAGTTAACTCCACTCATGAATAATAATATTCCTTCACACCTCAAATTTGCCTGTGTTCGTCAATGTAGTGCAACTTTTACAGAATTTTGGATGGATTTTGCTACTGTCTACTCGTACATCAAATGTTACATAATGCCACATGATACTCTACTATTTGTCAGTTTAAAGCACGATCAACTTTTTCATTCAATCTCTTTCCTCCACACCAGAATTATGTAACTCCTTATGTAATTTTGATGTAGAATCAGCAAAATCCATTATGGCACATTAACTTTTTTTTTTTACTTCTAGCCAAGATTTCTAGCATGCTGAAACTTTCTCTAGGTCCTACCTAACCAGTTGATAAAGGCACACAATATTTCCTCCTCGTATTCAAAGTCGACTTTCACAATATTAAAAAAGATATTTATTACTAACCACGCATAGAAGAAATCTACGAACCAGATGTTGATAAGAACAAAAGTTCATGCCATGGGAGGAAGAAAGAAGAATCTCAAAAGAAAAACTATGAAATTAAGGTGTTCGAACATCTATACTTCCTAAAATACTCTCTCTATACACATGCAACATTACTATAAGCAAGAAATATAGATCTCAGATTTCTTTCACCAAAAACCATCTAATTGAAAAGTATATTAACAGATAATACCTCAACACGATAAATTCGGAGTTTTCTTTAAGGCCATTTCCCCACTCTACCATATTCATAACGACGCCCAATTTCCACACTTAACAAGCTATTCTTTTTAGCAAAGACATCCATTTATGTTTTAAGTTTATAAGATCAATGAGTTTCTTGTACAGAAATTGAAGTCCGCCTCCCGGTATAAACTTTAAGAACACTTTTCAAACCAACAATGTAGCAAGGTAGTCCTTTTGGATTCTCAATATTTTCACTTTCAACAAATGCTACTTACCAACATTTGTGCTACTACTACTATCACATCTAAGCAATCTCGAATCAAGATCAAGAAAACCATATGATTAAGGAAAATCAACACAAAAATGGGATAAATGAAAACAAGTAACTTCGAAAAAAATGATCAGTTCGCATAAGCCTCGACGGTTCACTAAAGTAAAAAACAAAAAGGTCATGTGTCTGTTTTAAACAAGGAAGGGCAACAGGGAAATGTAAAATTCGAAAAGAGATGCAAGGCAATCGAGATTTTACACTACTTGAACCAAGAACAACAAAATTAAACCACATTTCAAGATTCATCAGACAACAAACTCAAATCCCAGATCCACTCCTACCTCTTAGTTTATTTCAATTATTTGCTGCCCGACTCAATATTTTCCAGTTGCACCTATGCATCTCTCTTCTTCTCCATACCATCTCCTTCTGTCTCTTCCAACAATTTTCCATCTTCCTCATCTGCTGCTTGCGTCTTCCTATGGGCCTCCTTCGCCTTCAAAGCCTGCAATTTTGAGTGATTATAATAGGCGACGCCCAAAAATGCCAGTGCTAGTGCCTCCGTCGCGCCCCGTTACGTACGGAGGCATAGATGCCTCCGTCCACAACGGAGGCACGGATGCCTCCATTGCGCATGGAGGCACGGCTATGGCTCGTGCCTCCATTGATCATGGAGGCATCCGTGCCTCTGTGCGTAACGGAGGCACGCCGTTGCCTACGGGCACGGATTGCTTAGCCAAACCTCGGTGAACAAAGTGATTCACCGACTGAAGAAGGATCTGGACATACATTGACAAACATCAATGTCTTGGAATCTCCACCTAAACAAGGCTGAGGACAGGGAGAGAAAGGAAAACCACATGCTCTTCCTCCTTCGCCAAGGCAAATATAACATCACTTAGGGATGATAAACTCTTATTAATTGCCTAATTACAAGCCAACAAAAATATAAGTTAGGCAACAATTTCAGAAATAATGGAGAAAGTTTTATGCCTGAGTTTCTTTCAGTCGATTCCCAGTAGACCACTCTTAGAAAGACGCTCACTATGTAAATGGGATTATTAGCCTGCCATTTAAGCATACCTCCTGTGATAATTTCTTCAATTTGATGCGATTGCCGATGGTGAATCCTCGTCGGATCCAATGGGGAGAGAAAAGACCCCAAAGCCAGAAGCATTACTTGGCGTGAAAATGGGGAAAGAAAACAGACGCGAGAAAAGTAAGTGAAAGAAGGACGCATGGTGGATTGATAAATGATGGAAGCGGTATGGTTTGCCCATGAAAATGGAAGATAGTGATGTGAGTGATGTCTGCCAATGTTTTGGCTCTTTTATATTATAGTGATATTGTTGATGCCTGATTTTTGAATTGGGAAACTTTATCCCTGATTTTTGAATTGTAGTCTTAAAAGACCTAGATTTATGTAATTTTCCCTACCTTTATTGACTCTATCTTTACCGCATAAGAAATAAATGTTGGGGCTTAATGCATTTGCTCCTCTGTTTGCTCGATCAATTGGATACTTGCTTGAAGCGGCCCTTATCTTTGATCTTAAGCCTTGTTTGAGCCTCATTTTTCAAAACTCATTTTCAACTATACTTTATCAAAAAATATCTCTATTCCAAAAAAATTTCCCAAAAAAATGGGGCTCAAAGAGGGGCTAAGTAATGTGACGTTAAATTAATGAAATGAACAACTCAATCTCTTTATTTGAAGCTTTCCTAGAAAGCTGAATTTGACTTAAACATGAATGGTTCCTTAGGTCTTCTCCTTTATATTGAGCCCAACCTCCCTACAATTTGCAACCTAAAATCAACCACCGCCATAAATTACAATATCGTCTCAAAGACAAAAAAATAAGGAAATTTTGCTTTATTTCTATTTTGGTTTTATGTTGTAATTTCAAAATACTTGAGAGACATTTTTATGTTTTAGATTATATAACCATGTCATGAGGGTTTGTGGATGTGTTCCATAGGGATTTACCACGTTATATCGCGTGTTTGATATTAGTTTATTGTAGTAAATACAATTTTACGAATTCTGGAATTCTAAAAACTGATTCCTACATGTTCATGATCTAATTCTCACGCACTAGCCATATCACAAGTTAATTCTGACGTACTGGTAAACTAGGAAACTAAGAACTTTATATTGTAATTAATTATTTTATTTGGTTAAATAATCAAAAAATCAGTATTTCCCTACTTTCAACATAAGTTCCGATGTGGGATAGAGATAGATTGTTCTAAATTTGTTTTTGTTTATTTGCGAGTTTCACATAAATATAGGAAGTTTATAAGTAGAAATAAGTTCAACTTTACTCAAAAGCGATTGTCGGATAATTTAGGGACATCGATCATTAACACGATCGAGTATTTTTTATTATGTTTTATAGAAATTAAAGTAGATAAGTGTCAGTCCCTTAAAGGTTGACATGCGCAATAGCATGGGCATGCCTTGCTCTTATGCCGAAATTTTTGCAGACATGTGTATTGATGGTGCACACTTCGGATTTCGGAGTAAGGAAAATGTAGGTTTCAATTTGTGAGTGTGATTGACGCGAACCTAGCTATGCCAACGAGTCGAGCCGGAAAAAAAAGTTCAAGATGAGCTCGAGCTTTTTTGTGCCGAGCCTTTTTCGGCCAGAGCCGAGCCAAGTCGGGCCCGCCCAAAAAAAAAAAGAGGCTCAGCCTAAGCTCCGGGCCTTAGCGGGCTGGGCCGAACTGATTTTTTTTGCACCTTATAGCCTAATATCAAATAACATGTTAGATTTATAAATGAGTAACTATCCATTATAACAAAGTAAGAAATCTTTTTAATGATCGATTTTAATTTTCTTGCAAATTTTAGTGGCCATTGGTGAAATTTAATCAAGCAATATATATCGCTAAAAATTTCTTCCTACATGTTCATGATCTAATTCTTAAGCACTAGCCATATCACAAGTTAATTCTGACGTACTGGTAAACTAGCAAACTAAGAACTTTATATTGTAATTAATTATTTTATTTGGTTAAATAATCAAAAAATCAGTATTTCCCTACTTTCAACATAAGTTCCGATGCGGGATAGAGATAGATTGTTCTAAATTTGTTTTTGTTTATTAGCGAGTTTCACATAAATATAGGAAGTTTATAAGTGGAAATAAGTTCGACTTTACTCAAAAGCGATTGTCGGATAATTTAGGGACATCGATCATTAACACGATCGAGTATTGTTTATTATGTTTTATAGAAATTAAAGTGGATAAGTGTCAGTCCCTTAAAGGTTGACATGCGCAATAGCATGGGCATGCCTTGCTCTTATGCCGAATTTTTTGCAGACATGTGTATTGATGGTGCACACTTCGGATTTCGGAGTAAGGAAAATGTAGGTTTCAATTTGTGAGTGTGATTGACGCGAACCTAGCTATGCCAACGAGCCGAGCCGGAAAAAAAAGTTCAAGATGAGCTCGAGCTTTTTTGTGCCGAGCCTTTTTCGGCCAGAGTCGAGCCAAGTCGGGCCCGCCCAAAAAAAAAACGAGGCTCAGCCTGAGCTCCGGGCCTTAGCGGGCTGGGCCGAACTGATTTTTTTTGCACCTTATAGCCTAATATCAAATAACATGTTAGATTTATAAATGACTAAATGTGTGACTATCCATTATAACAAAGTGATAAATCTTTTTTAATGACCTCTGAAATTTCTTACAAATTTTAGTGGTCATTGGTGAAATTAGCTCAATTTTTAAATGTAATCAAGCAAT
>CAIGRQ010259328.1:0-19768 GCA_903798375.1 Fraxinus sp. D2006-0159 | reverse complement strand
TTTTTTTTTTCCAATTTAGATATATTAAGGTGAAAAGTTATCCGAAATACTATTAAATAGTACGTGTAATAAAGCAGATCTCCTTCATTTTCCCTATCTTTTATTTGTCTGCTTTTAGATTAACCGATTGATTAGTTTATAGCAGTAATCAGGACTATTTTTCCAGATATATAATTTAATTTTCCCACTAGATTTAAGTATTTAACTGGGTTAGAAGGCTTGTCATTTTTTTGTTTTCTGGGTAATATTCAATAAGTTGATTTGTAGTCATTATTTTAGCAATCCTTTGTCTGTATGATAATAATTTGGTAGAAAAAATAATTGTAATCTTTGAACTTACCCTTTTATATAGAAATGGTGCATAATTGATAGTTTGATTTCACATTAAGAGCATATTGGATGTGCTTAAAAGTTACTAGAAGTAAGTTAAGTCATACTTACTAGAAAAGTAGCTTTAGTTTGAAAATTAAACATTCACATTACTTTTTTCATGCTTTAATTTGATTTCTCCCAGAAATAACTTGAAGATAGAAATTGTTAAGCCAGAAGTATCTCCTCCACAAGTTTTAACCTGTTGTGCTTTATCGAGTTGCCCGGTTGGATAAATGCTATGAAGCGAAATAGTAATTCATTATTCTTGACAATAGGGCCTGGAGGCTTTTTGGTTCAGCACAAGGGTGTCCTGGAGACTTTTTGGTTCATCACAATGGTTACTGAATTAAAATTGGTTCTGCTTGCAGGGATATGCTGCCAGGGAATTCGCCAAGCAGGGAGTTAAGCCCGGTGAACTGGCCATCATTTCGAAAGAGGCGGTATGCTCTTTAATGCTACTTTCAAAAATTATTTTTCTCCAAAACGATATAAGCTTCCCTTGCATACAGGCATGACAAAATTTCCTATATGTTGTCAAATCTTGCATTCTAGGTACATATTGGTTTTTACATAATCCAAAATCAAGAGAATATAAAGCCATTTTTATTTATTATGGATAGTGGTTCTCTGTCCTACATTTGCAGTTCTGCAAATTCTATTTAATCATTTGAACTCTATACTTTTTTAGATTATGATGCATATGTTAGGTAATAAAATGGATCAAATACTAAATGAGAATATATGCCAACGGGTGGAGGTGACACCGATCATGGTTAAATTAAGGGAAGTATGAGTTAGGTAGTTGGGCATGCATTGCGTAGATTTGAAAAAAAAAAAAGAAACTCGTTTTTAAGATTGACTTGATCTCCTTATAACATGGTAAAAGAAGGAGGTAGACCATGACTAACATGAACTATTGTGGTTGCTAAGGATCTATTTGCATTAGTTCTTTCAATAAATGTAGCTATGTATGGAATGGAGCGATGAGAAATGATTATGTAGCTGACCCTAACTTTAGCGGGAACCGAGCATAGTGTTTGTTGATGTTGCTTGTAGTTTTCACCTGATGATTCTTGGTAACAAGAAAGATCACGTCAATCACGCCTCAATACTAATTTAAGGGGATTTATTTATAAGCGCAACTTTTCCAGCTTATATACCCTGTCAAGAGCCATTTGAGCGAGCATATACTTCTGTCAACTCATAAAAAAAACTGGGCTGGATAGAGTCAATGTGCTAAACATAGCTCCTTTTACGCATAATGTAGTATCTCTTTCATGGAAATAAAATGCCTCATTTTTGTAGTATGGACTTAGAATATTTGTATAATGATGGTTTCAGGTGGCTCCTTATGAACGTCCAGCACTCAGCAAGGCATACTTGTTTCCTGAGGGTGAGTTATACCTTCATTGTCAATTGATGTTTATGTTATGGAAACAAATGTTTCAATTATGCATGAAGTTAAACAAAATAAGAACCATCTCAGTAAGGGCAAATCCATATAAGGGCAGAAGTGGCAAATCCATATAAGGGCAGAAGTACAAGTATCCAATGATCTGATCAAGATCAGAGATCATATGCATCATCTATATATTTTTGAAACAAAGTTAAATATATTTCTACTGGCATTGTTAGAATTTTATTCAATAAGTTGATATTTTGTTCTTGTCATGCTGAAAGGCCTTCAAATATATAGCCATTTGTCATTTCTATCTGTCTGTAGTTGTCAGATTTCCACCTGTTCCATTCCAAGTCTCTTCTTCTGTTCAGACATCTCTAGTGGAAATGTGGTTGATTTGATTTTGTATTTTCTAGAGGAACTGCAAGACTTCCAGATTTCCATTTAATAGAAACGTGGTTTCATTTGATTTTGAACTTTCTACAGGAACTGCAAGACTTCCAGGTTTCCATGTGTGCGTTGGAAGTGGAGGAGAGAGGCTCCTTCCTGATTGGTACACCGAGAAAGGTGAAACTTTAATTCTCATCATATCTGCAATACAACTTCAAAATTTTAGAAAACGTTCTTCTTTACGTGCTCCCACAAGTTTTCTTCCCATTTTTATATCTTCTAATCGAAATTATTTCGCATAGAAAAATTCATAAAGTGGGCTCATTTTGATTATTTTCAGGGATATCTTTGATCCTTAGTACAGAAATAGTCAAGGCAGATCTTTCTTCAAAGACACTTACCAGTGCAACGGCCGAAATATTTAAATACCAGATTCTGCTCATAGCAACTGGTTCTACTGTTGAGTATCATATTCTGGGCATTATATCACAATTGATGATGTGATCTTGTTTCAGGTACTTGAAAGCGGTATGTGATTGTGTACTCCACTTTTGTCAGGTTATCAGATTGTCCGACTTTGGGGTACAAGGGGCTGATGCCAAAAACATCTTTTATTTGAGAGAAATTGATGATGCTGATAAACTTGTAGAAGCAATCAAATCAAAGAAAAAAGGAAAGGCGGTGGTTGTTGGTGGAGGATACATTGGTCTTGAGCTCAGCGCAGCTCTCAGAGTCAATAACATTGATTCCACTATGGTGTACCCCGAACCTTGGTGCAGTAAGTTGCAAATTGTAATTCCATTTTTCATTTATAAGTTGTTCCAAACCTTTGATTTTATGGTTTATGTGAAGTTGACCAAACGTAGCGTAAGCTATAATGAATTGGACATGCTTTATGCAACTCGAGTATTCTGGGCTACATAACTTTTCTTACATGTATGATTTTTGCAGTGCCTAGGCTATTCACAGCTGGCATAGCTGCCTTCTATGAAGAATACTATGCAAATAAGGGAATCAAAATCATCAAAGGAACAGTAGCTGTTGGGTTTGGCACTAATGAAAATGGAGAAGTATGTTCTTGAGCAGATGAAATTTCTCAATTTAATTAATTCTTCACAATCTTCATAGTCAGGATATGTGGTATTTTTTAATTTTTTAATTTTTTTTGGCATCTTTTAGGTTACAGATGTAAAACTTAAGGATGGCAGGGTGCTGGAAGCAGACATTGTTGTTGTTGGTGTAGGTGGAAAGCCTCTTACAACCTTATTTAAGGGTCAGGTTGAAGAGGAAAAAGGTGGAATCAAGGTTTGCAACTTCACTTTTTCATGTTCCCCAGTAAATCAATTCTCTTGTCAATATTTTGATCAGTTATGTGCTCTCTGGATTTTTTTTTTCTTTGTTCTTGATGTTTCAACGAGGTGGTGAAGACATTAATAAGATATATCAAAAAAGAGTATAGAAACAAAGACTTCTCATGTCAATATTACTGCTGGGACACTCATCCTTATTTGTCCTGTAGCAGTGGACCTCTAGTTTGAATTATCTTTAATTGTCACCAAGAATTCTAAAAGAAACATTGTAGCTGTTCCTTTTTAAATGAATTATTAACCTTGGAGACAAATGAGCATTGGGAATCTGCAAGAACGTTCTCATGATTAATGATCACAAGAAACTGTGTGCTTAAATAAATTATTCTTTCTCCATGCATAGTAACAAAAAATATAAAAAAGAATATCTTTTTATTATAGGATATGAAGAACTAAACAGTGCCAACTTGTGAGCTTAAATCTTTCTTGATAACAGTTGTGTTAAGTCATTGTGAATTGTGGATGTGAATGTGAATCTAATGCTAAGACCTTTCACTCGCAGACTGATGCTTTCTTCAAAACTAGTGTTCCTGATGTATATGCTGTTGGCGATGTTGCCACTTTCCCTTTGAAATTGTATGGTGAGATGAGAAGAGTAGAACATGTTGATCATGCTCGCAAATCTGCTGAACAGGCTGTCAAGGTACGTGATGTCTTCATATACACAATTCTATTTGCATTAACTCACGGACAATTAGTCTGGTGTACATTTGGGTGCATCTCCAAAAGGTAATAGATAACCTAGCTTATAATTTAGTTGTGAAAATTTGAACCCCGAAAGATGGCAAAAATAAGATGATAGAAGTTTGATTGGTGATATGCATATGTGACCGTCCAAATATTTGAATAGTCTCACCTCATCTGTGGTGAAACTTAAAACTAGATTGTGTGTTTTTCGTGCAGGCAATCTTTGCTAGTGAACAAGGAAAGTCAGTTGATGAATACGACTACCTTCCCTTCTTCTATTCCCGTGCCTTTGATCTGTCATGGCAGTTCTATGGTGACAACGTAGGTGACGCTGTCCTCTTCGGGGACAGCAGCCCTACATCTACAACTCACAAGTTCGGATCATACTGGATCAAAGATGGGAAGGTTGTGGGTGCATTCCTGGAAAGTGGTACTCCAGAAGAAAACAAGGCAATTGCTAAAGTTGCTAGGGTCCAGCCTCTAGTACAGAACTTGGATAAACTAGCCACAGAAGGTCTCACATTTGCCTGTAACATTTAACTATCTTTTTAATATGGTACAAGGTCAGGCCTTGAAGTTTGAACATTTCTGGAATTGGTTTTCTGTATTTACCCTGAACTGGTGGCCTGGGTAAATTAACCGATTCTTTGGTGTATTATAGACTGTTCATGTCTGACTTTCGTGTTTTATTATATTTCTTAGGAAATAAAGTATTACTTATAGATGATATCTTATGAGTTTGTTGTAAGAAGTCAAATGATTTGTTATTGAGCATCAAAAGTCTGCTCCCACTTTGTAACATGGACGAGCAGATTTATTGAGTTCTTTCGCAGATTAGAAGTAACACTTGACATGCTACACTGCTGCTTATAACTTGGGTGTATTAAACTCATTCCTCTTGTCATGAGGTTGGCTTTGTCAGTGGTCTGTTCTAATTGTTTGGGAACTAGAAGAGATTTTGGTACCATTTGCTCCCACTTCTTCAACTGATGCAGGTATATATATATATATATATATACATATTCATTCTAAAAGATTCTACTATTGTCATATGAATCAAACTAGTACACTAGTTTGACATTCTATTATCATTATTTTGGAAGCTATAATTACGTTCAATTTTCAAGATTTGTATTTTATGACACTTGTCGAACAATTCATTGTATGCACACATAAGTTTATCGCACTGTAACTTTAGGTCGATTCTGTTAGAGTTTGCACTTAATGCTTTCTGTAATCGAGGCCCTTAGTTTCGTTTATGGCTGAGGCTTCCCACTATTTTTTAGCCAAGTGATTGAAGCCCTTGCCACGTAAGCCCACACCTATGTAGAATAGATTGTTCAACTTCATATGTTTCTATTGTCAGTACCATTTAAGCTGTATTATCTTCTACACGTGATGTCCCCTTTCCAACAAAACTAAGCGTCTTACGGTTGGGTAAGAGCAATAGTAGTCATCTTCATGAGGTTATTGTTTTTAATGAAGAAAGAATATGACTAGTTATGATGGTTCATTGGTTAGAAAAGTCTTGGTGGTTGAGGCACACCTTTGGCCTTCAATGACGTAAAATATTTGTACGACGACACTTGGACATGTGGTTAATGTAAGTCCAACTGAGCATTAATATTTTTAATACATAAAAAATAAGATCGAATCTCAAATACTTCGAAGTGACTGATCAATACTTACTGATTCAGCTAAATACCAACCACGGATTGAAGGAAATTCTGAAGATTGATTTGATCATTACTTTTTGAGTAACTTTCTATAATTGTGAAATAATTTGGTGATGCGTCACGTACATTTTACGTATTCTTCAAATCTAATTTTGAATATTCTCACGTCCAAGAAGCCACTGCGCAAGTACATAATACGTACTGAAATGCCAAAGAAGGCCAAGTATCTATCCAATTAAACCAATTTGCATGACTTTTGGCACGTGACTTGACCATGACTTGCTGACATAGGCAAATGGATCAGACCAGAATCACCCGCCGCATGGGTTCGTACTTGGAACTTGTGTTTTTATAAAGCTTAACAATACGTGTCTCTCTCCCACGGAACACCATGGGATCCACTCACTCTCTTTCTATCTCGTCTCCCTCTCAAAATTTCTGTATATATTCCATTCCTTTCCATGTCCACCCAGCACGAAGAGAAAGGTGGGTTGCTTTTGATAAATGGAGTGTGAGAAATTTTGTGAAGAGGCGAAGGTAGATGATAAAACGGTGACGTGTGAGTTAGGGGCGGCGGAAGCGCTGGCGGCCATGGCTCGGTACTCCTCTGTGTCGGACCTTCCAGAAGATCGACTCCAGGCCGAGTCAGTATGTACCCACTTCTTCAGACTCCATCGAGGTTCTTTACTTTCACAAAAACGTACATATACATATATGCAACTGCTCGCGAATGTGTTGCACTTTTCATTTGTAAAACTACTGTAATGGTTTTATGATTCTTGATTTAGTACTTTTCCGTTCTTTAAGGCGGGGTTTTTTAGACTGTTAAGAAAGCTCTGTAGATGGGAAAACTACGGCGGATACCTTGACATATAATCAAGCGATGAAGTTGATAACATTTCACGTAATTAATACTGAAACTAAGCATATAGCGATTGAATTTACAGAAGAGAAACAGATCCCCAATTGTAGGAAAGTGAACATTTAGTAAAAGAATAGGGTGGTTACAAAAGAGTTTTGAAAGTCAACAGTCTTGTCAATGAGTCTTTTGGAGGGTCGTAAAGATGAATTAAGAGTTTTTGGGTTCGAGTATGCAACAAGAAGAAAGAGTCGTCAGATTTACACTAGCAATTGCCTAGCTGATGCTCAAGCATCCAAAGCAGAATCATTGTCATTGCCTATCGCCCGACCCTTAGCGACACACCTCTCGCTTGCCTGTTGCTAGAGCGATGATGTTTTCCGAAAAATTCTAGTTTGCGTTTTTCAAGAGTTTTATCTATCCTACACTACTTATAAATTTAAGAACACATCCAAATATTTAGATTAACCTTTTAATAATTATTGAGATCAATCATCCACAAGTTTGGAAAAAATATCAAATTTATATAATCCAAAACACCCACTTCCTAGACATCATTGGGAATGTACTTTTTCAATAGCTTTAAGAGGTTGCTGAATATTAAGGGAGGTTGGACCAGAAGCACACGAAGAATACAAGGATGAGGCGTTCTTGGTTTTCCACAGGAGATAAACAATTTCAAAATATTGGGAGTAGGTGTGAGCGAAGCACGTTTCAGCGAGTCTTGGAGATTGCAGGAATTAGATCGACGAGTCTAGTGGATTTTCTAGGTTAGATCATACGGTAAGTTCTTATTGTCTATAGCGAAAACTACTGGTTTGGTCCCGGAGTTTTTACTCAGTTGAATTAAAAAGTGACTTGTTGCTTTTAATCGATAAATTTAATTCCTCGTTATTCACCTATTAGGTGATTTTAGGGTTGAACTAATAACTATCATTTTGTAAGAAAAACAAATCTTAAAAAACAAACCTTTGTATTTGTTGATGGTCTTTGTTCCTATTAAATAGAGACCGGAGTTCTGCTCGACGCAAAGTTGGTAAATGACCTGACTAATTACGGGAACAGTCGATTTCAATGATTATATCTCAGGGATTGACGCAATGCGAAACAAGAATTTCAAGTGAAAACTTTAAGAACACCGAAACTAGAATCAGAATAAATAAATATTCTCACGAAATTTTATTAATGTCAAGATGGTCAAAAAACAAATAATTGACACTTTATTTATAAGTTTAAAAGAACTAAAATTGAAAAGAATTCGAAATAAAATAAATGACAAAACTAACAATAAAATTTTAAAAGCAATTTTCGAGTCTTAAACAAACTCGGATGGCTAAAACATATTATGGGCCCAAATCGGAGCTCGAAAGTCAAATTTGCAATTTACTGTTTTTCTCTTTTTGGTCCCACCATTCTTCAATTCACTCGGTCATCTGTTCTACACAAGGATGTAACGTTGTCACCAAATTGCACCATGCTCTTTGTTGCAGGACTTGAGCAGTCTTTTTGTGTATATCAGGATCGAAGTTTTCTGGAAATTTGTCTACTTCGGTAGCTAAACCTGTAAACCCTGAGCAAAATGTCGAAACTACTGTTCATCAAATGTGCAGTACAAGTTATCCTTTGAAGTCTGCCATCAAGTCGAGGCAGGAATTGTCAAAGGTACACAACACATGGTTCTATTATTTGATTTTATCATGTTATGTTCTTTTCTCATTTTTTGTTGTTCTACTCAGGCTGAAAGGGAAGCACAAAGGTGTCGTCGTGTCTTAGCAAATAGAGAATCTGCTAGGCGGACAATTCACCGCAGACAGGTATGCTACATGGGCTTCACATCGTCTAATTGTGGTTACTAACTACACTTCTTACAGACAATAGGGTTCTATTCATCTTCTCCTACTCGCCTTTTTTCAAATTGTCCTGCCTTTGCTGGAATAATTACCCACATTTATATTTGTCCTTCCCTTCATTGATAATGGGACTTCATATAAGTTTTTGAGGAGTGTCTAAATGGACGAGTTGTAAAAGGGTGAAATCAGGATAATGCTATGATTTGTCGATGGTTTAGAGCATCCAAGCAAGGAACTTGAATGTTTTCATTCATCGGGAGGAAATCTCTGTTGAACTTGATTTCAATTTCTAGAACTTAATTGTATTAATCATGCTTGGTGTACATCATGTTGTACACTAAGTTTTACACTCTGACACGTGACAATACACCATTGTATAGTTTTTTTAAAAAAAAGGTTTTTTCAACCAATCATTTCTTGACAACAATGGTAATGTCAAGCATGATGTAGAAAGAAGGGTGTACAAGTGCCATTATCCTAATTGCATAAATGTAAAAGTTGTTACACAGAGTATTCTGAGTAGACATCCTTTTGCTTTCTAAAATATGCACGTTGATCCCAATCCTTACTAGTATATAATGGGGAGCGATTTTAGCCACCAAGTTTGTTAAGTTGACTGCTTTATAGTCTCTTCTCATTTTGCTCTGGATAAGTTGTTGATAAACAACACCTTTAGTGATAATCGGGTCCCACACGATATGTTCCTTCCTCCCCTTTCTCTTTCTTTTTATAGAAGAACTAATATGTTTCTTGAGGTTTTTGGTCACTCTCCTTTCTCAATTTCCGAGGAAATGGTTCATCACTCATGGTATTGTCAATTTGCTTTGGAGAATTATACAGCCTAAATATAATGCTTCCATTTTCTTGAATTATGAAATGGATTTTTTAAGTTATCCATTAGTGAATTCTCTGGGGTCCAATGGCACAGAAAGATGTAGTCATATAGTTTCGTTCAGAAAATGAGTAGTTCCACTGTATTAAAAGATAATGACAAAATTAGAAGTCCTAATACATAATTAAAGGCTAAACGCCCCCTAATGACTTAAAGTGCAAGGAAATAATTAAAAGATAACAAGGCTCAGCTGCCTTATTTAGCTGTAGGATTGGACTGCATCATAGGGACTGCATCATAGGGTGGCCTTGTGATTCCAATTGATGCTGCCTGGATCGAACTTTATTATGAGAGTTTTAGTAGACGTGGCATTCTAAAAGATAATCGTATGCAGAAGAGACCCTGTGATTGGAAAACAGAAAGAATACTGTGATGCATGCCAAAAAATTAATTCAAAAAGTTCAAGAATATAAGCATCTAATGACGCAGGTTGGCCTATTTTAAAAGTTGGCTGGCTATAATTTCTTTCCACATTGGGAATATATTTGTGAAATCCTGGTTGTAAGTGCTAGGCTCCAATAACACCTGCCTAGATTTGAATATTGCAGGTATAGATTTGGTAGAGGTTTGCCTATTCTTACAAAGGTTTTCCTGTCGAAATAGATTGTGTTACTTTTTTCTATAGTTCTTTGGTTTATTTATGATCTATTTCTGTCTGTATTCTTTGTTATGATTCTTATTGCTTTTTCTTGGAGTGGGATTGTAAACAGCAGCACTGTCCTTTCGGATTAGGACTGGGGTATTGTTGCTTCATATGCGTTGCTAGTATTATATAACTTACTCAATGGACATATTGTTTACATTATACCAGTTGATCATTTTATCTATTATAATCTTTTCTATTTTTATTATTATTTTTTCACTAGGCATTGTACTCAGAGCTAACTCAGAAAGCAGCTGAACTTTCAGCAGAAAATCAGCATTTGAAGAGGGTTGGTAGCATTTGTTTTCCCAATTTAATTTTTGGGCATGTCACTTGATAGGACAAAGCACTGGAAAAGTCATATCACTTCTTTTAATATTTTCTCATTTGTGTTTCTTGAACTTGGTCACATTTCATTTTCTTACGCTGATTATTCAATTTTTTTATGAAGGAAAAGGAGCTGGTCAGAAAGGAGTACAATTCCTTGAAAACCAGAAACGAATGTCTCAAAGTACGTGTAAGGAACACAAATGAAAGGTAGCAGTCTTATCATAAGGAAATATCATCAACATTGCCTTTTCCCTTTGCAGATGGCTAAGAAAAAACAGGTTGAAACCAAAGAAATTCAAGAAGAGTCGACGTCTGCCCAGGCTGAGAAATCTACTTCTGCCTCAAGAACCCCTCCAGTTTTCGTCTGCAACCAACCTTTTGGATTACCCGTCTTTTGGCCTCCCGTTGGTCCATCTTCAGATGTTTTCCGAGTACAATGTGCATCGTATGATGATGCTGCCATGTCATCACAACTTCCTCTACAACTGAGGGATATGCTGTGTTCACATCCAGCAAAAGATAACTCCACGAGTCTTAGTAAGCTAGGAGCTCCTGTATTTGTATTCCCTGTACCTTGGCCTTTTCCTTTTCTTGCTCATAGTAGTACACTTAACTCCCAGCCAGCCATTAACGACAGACAAAATGAGAATTCACCCTGTTTACGATGCTGCACATGTTCCTCTTCAGATACTCCGGTGCATGCAGGCCACCACCATTTGTTGCCAACCACAAAAAAGATGCCAGAAGCTTCTCTTTCTATGCAAACCGTATCTCTAGGAAATATCCCTGGAACTAGTTTTAGTTTTCCTCCAGGTGATGGTGGTCAGCAATTGGAGCCTCAAACTAAAGGGGTTATCAATGTTTCTGCACCGCCAAGTTGCACCGTACAGACAGCAAGTTTTGGACGTTGCATAAATGTCCAGGTAGATGATTCTTCCGGTGTCAAAGCTCATTCTTCTGACCCTGAGCATATGGCAAAGGCTTTGCTGGACAATGAAAAAGTGATTATCTGGTCTAGTGGGAAGTCAAAGGACAACAGTGCATCAACTGAGGCCAGGAGGAAGAGGAAGGAATTGCAGAAACTGAAGAATCTCCATTGCCGTTATAATGGTACAAGCAGTAAAGCTTCTGGCAAGTGTTAGCGAAGAATACAAAATTGTATTCTCCTCTCAAAAGACAAGGACCAGAACATCTTTCAGGAAAAAGATCTGTATAGCGGCCTTTATATTTTGAAGTTAAGATATTTCGTTTCGGATGGATAGCTAGTAATCCTTGATGTATGATGGCCAGATAGATCTTTGTCATGTATAAAACGCGGAAAATTTAACACAAGGCTTTCGTCAATGATGCTTTTCTATGGCTCTTTAACCTTGTACTTCTAATTATCTGGGTAAATAAAGTAGAACACAACTGCTTTGACAAGCAGAATCTGGCATAATATGGGAAATCATATGTAGTATGATTTTGAAAAGAATCACAGAAGTCATTGGAAGTTAGACGAGAGCTCGTGTCTTCAATTCTCGATTTAGTACATTGTGACATTTGGTTCTCCAGTTTGGCTCCCATTATTTGTCATTATTTGAGATTATAATTTTTGGAAGTGTTTTTTTTTTATTGAAGAATGTCTGGTTAAAAAAGAAGAAATTATTTTATTTTTACATGTAATATTATTTTATTGATATGTTATTGAAAAATGTGTGGTCGATAAAAATAGAAAAATGAGATATAATTTTAATGAGGCCACATGGGTCGTGTAAGAGAATCTTAGTGGTGTGATTTATAGGACTTGATTTCATCTGCTAATTCAAAAAATTATCACAAGTTCAAAGGAAATTACATGTTGAGTTCCATTGATATATTTGCAGAAGCCTGGAATCTTGAAAATGTAGCATCACATTGAAAAACACTTGGAATTTTATGACCTGAAGACAAGAATAGGACTCCTAACATTATGCTTGGAATCACTCCAGACTATTCTCCCAGAGAGAACCCATGATCTCTCCCTAAGAAATTTGCCCTTCACCATCACTTTGAAAGACCTCTTCTGGTTTGGGCTGTCGAAAGTCAGAATTTTCGGTACAACAGTGACAGAAAGACCCTTTGGAGACCTAATACTTGCTCTGTAGACTGATTTTCCAATACCAACATTAGTCACAGTACGATAAAATACCTCAGAAAAGGAAGTTTTAGAATTGTTCAGATAAATATGCATGGACGGATAGTTTAACCCGTCTGCTCCTTTTGCAACAGGGAAGCTTGAGCAATTGTATTTTTTGTTTCCAGTTAACATTGCTATAGCTGATCTGTTGTATCCTTGTCTGCAGAGAAAGCTAATGTAATCGTCGTATTGAATGTCATAAACTAGGCCAGGGTGCAGTGCGACTCTTGGATTTATTTGACCTGAGCCAGAGGCCAATTCTGCCCCCACTGGTTTGATCTTCATGCATTTTGCTGCAGCAACATGTCAACATTATATAGTCGGAAAATAAACACACAGAGGTATGAACCTCCCTCGACAAATTTAGGAGCTTACCGGTGGTCATTAGAGCAGACTTAATTGCAGCAATGGACCAATCAGGATGGAAGGATTTGACATAGGCTGCTGCTCCCGAAGCGTGAGGGCAAGCCATCGATGTACCAGATATAATATTGTATTTCACAACCCTTTTGTCACCTTGTTCCGCTGTCATTGTTGTCAATTCAGAATAGGCCGCCAAAATATCAAGCCCCGGTGCAGCAATATCAGGCTGTCAGATAAAAAACTTGTAAAGAAACTGTAAAACAGAAGGAAAAAGTCGATTACGAGGAGTATATATACCTTGAGGATGTTTGAACTCAATGTCTGGGGACCTCTTGATGAAAATGAAGCAACGAAAGGCGCTGTCATGTTTGCAGTTAGCGTTTTGGAAATAACGGCTTGCGCAGACCTGAAATTAAGACAACTCAAGAAAATGATGACATTTTTAACAACTTGGAGACAGTAAAACGAATGGAAATAATATAACAAACCTAGTGGAATTGATGTACTTATCAATCTTTTCACCATCATTAACACTGACAAAAGTGCCTGGTATCAGATTAGGGAAGGCTATGTCTGTTGTAAATTCATTTGACATGATAATCCCAGCTCCACCTAACTCCCCGATGGTGAGGTCCTGACCGCCATTTCCTAAGCAATACACAATTTTTCCTTTAACTTTATTCTGGTTCAGAGTCCCATAATCGCAGGCACTGTGACAGAACCATATATATCAGTAGCTATATATCAGCATTAGCCATTTGTTTTAAGAATCTAGATCTTTACCTGATATTCCCAAATGGATCTCCAGAAATATTTTTCGCGTGTGCTCCATTCGTTAAAGAGTACATACGCTCTTTTGGTTCAAATGTATTGATTGCAATACCCTGCGAAGAGAAAATGAAACATGTTATAGAATAATTGATGAAGGATTTATGTGGAGGAAGTAGAAGAGACCTACAGTAAAATTCTCTCCATTGCCCAATGTAACAGGGGCTTCAAATCGTCTGTCGATGCTAGTGGCAGCTACAGTCAAGATCCATGGTGCAACATTTTCTAGAGTTTCCAAATCAGGTCCATTATTTCCTGCTGCACATGAAGTCAAGATTCCCTTCTTCATGGCATGAAATGATCCAATGGCAATTGGATCTTTAAAAAAATCCCGAGGGTACCCTCCTAAGGATACCGATATGATATCGACTCCATCAGCAATGGCAGCATCGTATGCTGCCAATATGTCCATGTCTGTGCATCCCATTATCCAACATACTTTGTATATAGCAAGACGGGCTGATGGAACTCCACCACGAGCAGTGCCTTCGGCAATGCCATATAAGCTTGCACCATGTACAGAATTTCCTGCAGCAGTTGACGCAGTGTGGGTTCCATGTCCATCCAAATCAGCAGGAGACTTCTCTTCCTCTTGCCCATCGTTTTGAAGTTTGAAGAACTGAGCACCAATGACTTTGCTGTCAAACGAAAATAGACTCACAGTCAAATACACTAGCAATTTGCCCAAATTGGCATACATCAAATGGTACATAACTAGCTAAGTGAATATATATATATATATATATATTTGTAGCAGGTCCATAAGGGAGAATTACTTGTTGCATCCAGTGAAGTTTCCAGCCTTTATGCATTTGCCTTTCCATTTAGCAGGAGGAGGTCCAAAACCTTTATCATTGAAGCTAGGGGACTGTATCCATATCCCTAGATCAAAAAATGAAAAAGAACCAAAAATAAGCATAAGTCGGAAAAGAAAAGGCACTAGTAGAAATCTTAAAAAGAGCAAATTCGACTTTACCAGTATCCATGAGAGCCACAATCATATCACTCTCAGTTTCCCGTTTCCTTCTCACCGTCAATGGCATCCCAAGAAAATCCCAGGATCTTGTCGTGAGAAGCTTCTGCACCTTGTTTTGAAATACAGAAACAACTCCTTCTTTCTCTGGAAAAATAAATCAATATCGAAAATGAAATGGTTCAAGAAAACTGTAAAAATCAGAAGATTTAATGCATTATTACATACTAGATAATATTTCCGCTTCGTGAGGCAGTAATTTTGCCACAAATCCATTAAAGCTTCTTCCATAACTGTGTATCTTGGAATTTCTAGCTATCAGTTCACTGAAAATACAGAAACAAGAAAAATTAAACATATTTTCTTTTCACATTTCAGTTTATCCAGAAGGCGTTCTATAGTATATATAGATGTTATTATTACTCTCCAATTGTTTCAGAAAGAAGGTTGTGGTGTTCATCTATCAAGAATTTCCTGTCCTCTGGCAATTCTCCCATGTAAACAATGTAAGGCTGCAATTTAAAAAAAAAAGAACACTTTCAGAAATCACTCCAATTACATACAGATTTTGTTAATAGTATAAAATCACCTTTCGTTCTTCCTCGGCATGGGATGCACTGATCTGGACTGCAATAATACAAAGATTGATAAACAAGAAAAGGAGATTATTCTTTGATGTCTTCATGACAGTTTGTCTGTGTGTTTTCTGTGTTGTGCTTTGTGCTTCTGCGTGGTGAATTAATAGAAATGCAAAAGAGAGAGTGAGAATTAATAGGCATTTAAAATGGATCTTCATCTGCGACTAGATTCATCTAGGACTCGACGTTAAATATTTACCACTCGGATTTCATGCAAAAGTCCATGCACGGATCAACTTGTACACGTATATACTCATAATAACTATGGTAAAAAATATTATTACCTGCCCAAGATGAAGGTAAAAAAATATGTATAACTCACTGGATCAAGCCTTGACTCAGTCTACAAGAGCTGGCAAATCAAACAGTATTGGGTCTAAAATAAGCCCTATTCTGTCTCTTTAGATAACTTAAACTTCTAATTAGGCAAGGATCGATCGTTCTCTTTAGATATACGAATCCACGATTTAGTATTAATCGACTAGTAATCTCAAGTTCTCCACTCGAGTTGGGTGAAATTTTACTTGGAAAAGGTTGTGCATCAAACAATTTGGAGATAAAGGATAAGTAAAATGGCAAGAGTAATATTATTTTACATAAGTGGTATTAGACAACATAGGACTTGTTTGTGAAATAGAGTTTTGAATAGTATTTTTTGGAGAATGTATGATTGAAAAGTAAAGTAATTTTATTGATTTGTGTATAGAATATTTTATTGAGTGAATATGTGGTGGAGATTGTTTTCTGTAGCAAACAATGTTTGAGAAAATGGATGACAAACATGGACTAAATGATATTAAATGCATGCAATGTATAATTAACTCACATAATTCTACATTTAATTGACTCATCACATAGGGCCACCTAAACTGGTGTTGTAATACCAATGATATTAGGGCCCCATTTAAGGTAAATTATTTAGACAAAAGAATGAAAATTTTTACCGTTAACCATCACATCCAGTTGAATTTGTTGACTTTTCATCTCTTGTGTGGGGCCCAGTTGTGTGCCCAACGACTAGAAATTTCATTTTAATAAACAACCATGCTACTCTTACATCTTTGGTACACAACTTGGTAGGGGGATGTGTACCAAGTTGTGTACCAAGGTGTGTATGAGTAGCATTTTTCTTTAATAAAACAAATAATTTTCCTCAAACAAGGGCTATATTCAAAAATGAAAATATTTTAAAATAGACTGACATATTGGGGGTGATAAAGAATACGACGATACATAAATTTATAAGAAAATAAACTCATATAAAACAAGAGTAACAAAAATTATTTTGATGTCATTTGCTTGAATTTTCCAGTTAAAATTCAGAATATTTTTTAAGAAAAGTAGATTTGAATTAGATTAATCTCCACGCCCACCATTCACAAAGAATTGGATAGTTCAAATAGCCCAAGACTGTATAAAACAACCTGCTTCAAAAAAAGTTGGTGGCATGACCTGGTATCATACCCCATCTTATATTACAATCTTGAATCAATTATAAGAAATTAGTGGAATTTGAAAACTTATGTTCAAGCATTTGTCACTTTAATAGTAAAATGGACTCTTTTTTCTAACTGAGGAAAGAGGATTTACGTGCATCGAATGTGAAAGTCAGGAAATTCACATACTAGAAAAAAGTGAACAAATGCGATTAGAGCTTTAGTTTGCAAATATGCACGAGCCAAAAAAAAAAAATTTAAGTCTCTGTTTGATTTTGCTAAAAATCAGACATTTGGCAGATTTTGATAAAAATTATGAAATGTGTAGTTAAAAACTTGATAAAAGTTGTGTGTTTTGTGAAATATATGATTAAAATTAATTATTGACTTTGATTTACATTTTTTACAAATTCTTAAAAGAAAAAAAAAATCACTTTTTCACAAAATTTATTTTCGAAAAATCTCGAACACATATTTCACCAACCAATTTTTTTTCATTCATTTAAAATTAAATAATTGCGATTCGATAATCTTTAAACTTACGGCAGTTTGGGTTTTGACTTCCTTCTCAGGAAATGATGCTAATTTTGAAAATAAATATTGGTTACTTTAGTCTCCACAGAAATAATTGATGTAAGAATAATTTCACATGGATTTCTCAAATTGCGTACAAAGAAAAACATCTTAAAAATACGCCGATTGTCCTCTAAACGTGGATAAGGTCCAGTGTTAATTTTCCTACGAATTATGACTTTCATTTGTAGTGTAAGCAATTAAGCAAATATATCATGTTAATTATGACAAGAATAATGTTAGAACTTGGAAGAGTGTCAAAATCTTAGGTGACGGGAGGTGATTTGATGGAAAAGATGACTCTGTTTTAAACTGTTCTTATGCTTACCATTATGTCACTATAACATGATTCTTTTAAAATTTCATTTCAATTCTGCTGCACCAACATGGCCACATCGCCTTGTTATTGCCAAATTTCTCTCCCCCCCTGCACAGGGAAGGGGCCAGCTACCCCCGGCACTACCAGGGCCAACGTGGCCCTGGTAAAGCAGCATTATTTATTCATTTCATACGCACAGCCAGATTTAAAGAATCTAGAGAGGACAAGGACATTTGACCTCAAAAGTGAAAACCCGCCATATCAACCATCAAAACATTGAGCCATAGACTTTAGTCGGTAGTAAAGTGGCCAACTGCCAACCAATCTTTGCATGAAAAAACAGCACTAAAATTTACGAATACTGGTTATAATACATCCTGGATTAGGCATCTTGATGTAGAAATCATGGTTTTTTCTACTCATGGATCACCTTAATTTAAGGTTTGTACAATATGGGCATGCTTGAATCACTAGATAGTATAAATTGAAGAATTAATATATACTGTTCGGCTGCGTAGTAACGTGTGCTGAACATGCTCTATGGGTAATTCTTGGAGTGTACTAGGATGGCGCTCTACGTGGTCGGACCAAGACTGGTACACCACCCCGAAAAGTGGCAGTGAGACCGGGAGAGAAACGGGCAGTGGGCTGCGGTTGGGATAGCTCGATACGAAATCTCCTCAGCAATGAAAGTGAAACACTTTTGAGCTCCACAAGTGTATGTTCAGTTGATGTCTGCATATATCTAACTAAAGAATCCGTTCAGTCGATGTCTACAAAAGAGCATTATCCAACCCTCTACAACTAGCATTCCTTGGACAGGTCAGCTAGGTATCGTTTGTACAAGTGAATAAAGTAATAACACACAAGAATCTCAGTCCTAATACGCAAAATCTTACTAACAAAATGAATGGTCCATTAACATGGGACCCCAAAATTTGATGAAGAGAACATGGAAATATGTTATATACCCATCAGCTCAAGAAGAATCTGGTTGCAAAATGCTTTTTGGGAGCCGGTACAGAAAATGCACAGTAGATTGTATTAGGCTCCTGCTCCACCAAAGAACATGCAGAGTTTCAGACGACATTTTAAACGTAACAAGCTTACCCATGAATGCAAAAAGAAAGTCGTTTTAAGTGATATATATGCAACACAAGCGACACAACTCTTTATGCCTGTTCACTACGAAGAATTAGATTGTACTCGAGAGTAGAATAGACAAGATTTTAACTTCTTTTTCTTCTTCATTACAATCTATTCCTGTCTAACCCACCTTATAAAACGTGTCTCGTCTAGGAACAAAACTCAAAAGAAAATACCCAGGAGTTCCAGTTTAAAGGGGCATGAGATTTCAAGGATAGACTTGGAAAAGGAACACGTTGGATAACTTAAAAATTTCATGCTCATGACAACTATGAATTCATGCCAACAGTCGATGTAAAGTTTTCGCTTACACTAATAATTATTCGACTCCTTTGTTCGTAGTGAATAAAACTCCTATCTGGATTGCGCTTGTTAACTAAAGAATGGGAGAATTGTAGCAGAAGTACCAAACCTTTCAGTTAGTTGCAGACTTTGCCCAAACATTTCATTTGTACAACCCACGGTACCAAACCTTAAAAAAAATCGCAGCTCCAGTCCTCATTGACAGTTTCCATCCGTACGAAAATTGTTAATTGACCACAAAAATTTAAAAAAAAAATTAAAATTTCCACCAAATAGACAAAGGCAATTTTGGAATTGTACACAATTTCCACCAAATAAGTTTAAAAAATGAATTCTCTCTCTCTATATATATATATATATATACACACACACACACCATGCTTTTTGACTTCCATTGGTTTCACCCAGAAGAATTGTTGTATTGAAGCATAGTGGAACCATCAATTAGTTGAGAGAATGAATGCTCGAATGGAAATTTTCAGAATGTCCCAAAAATTAGATCAATTGGCTGGTTAATTAGTTTAATTGATGGATTATTCATGGTATTATGGGCCTCAATTGGATGT
>CAIGRQ010259305.1:0-11279 GCA_903798375.1 Fraxinus sp. D2006-0159 | reverse complement strand
TGCCACCAGATCTTCATTTTGTGGTGATAATTCTGATGATGATGATGTTTCTTTCCCGTCAAATTGGAGGGCAAATTTTTCTCAACCCGGGGAGAATGATAAAGGCAAAATAATAATTTCATGGAACTCCGGGTTTGTCCATTTTTCGCAAATTGATAGTCAAATTCTGGGCAAATTTCGTCGTTTAGGCTCTAAATTAAGCGTTTTTGCCATTTATGGTAATATTTGATTTAGCAATATCTCATTCAATAAGATTTGGATTACAATTTCGTTTGTTGGGGGACGACCCTGGTGATTAGGAGAATCAAGATCCGTCATAATCTCAATTTTTTCCATTATTATGTGATATTTTCGAGTTTTCTTAGATTTTCGCTATTTAAATGTTGTAAGTCATTTGAGGTAGATTCAATTTTGAATGAAATAAAATTTTATTGAATTTCTCTTAATTGAAATTCTTTTTATGAGATTTTTATCTTTACTATAATTTTCCCCTATATCAAACAGTAATATGATATATCTAATGNCATTATTATGTGATATTTTCGAGTTTTCTTAGATTTTCGCTATTTAAATGTTGTAAGTCATTTGAGGTAGATTCAATTTTGAATGAAATAAAATTTTATTGAATTTCTCTTAATTGAAATTCTTTTTATGAGATTTTTATCTTTACTATAATTTTCCCCTATATCAAACAGTAATATGATATATCTAATGGCTTAACCTTCACAAGATGCTTGAAATTTATCCTCATTTTACAACATCACAACACACTCTTTTGGTGATGTTCTAAGGTGGTGGTGGGGGAGTCATCCACATGGAAACGTGGAGCTCTATGGTATGGCAAATGCATTTGTATAGGTTCACGAGTCGGGACCCACTTTTGGCTTTTTTGGCCTGTTCATATCTTTTGGTTCCTGTTTGGTATACATTAAAATTTTCATTTTCATTCTTGTTTTTATTTTCAACCTCACAATTTTCAATAAAATGATATTTTCCATAACATCAATTGCTTTTCCTTCTTTTTTCAACTATACATTATCTATCAATCTACTATTCCAGTATACATTCTTTCAAAATAACGTGACTCAAACATACCCTTAATTAATAAGATGCTCCATTTATTTAGCCCATGTTTGACAGCAATTCTATCAAAATTTTTTTTCTCGTACTCAACTCGTATTATGATTAGTATTTGGCAAAAATAAAATTTTAAATAATGATTTTTTGAAAAATGTGCGATTAAAAAGTAAAAAAAAAATTTGAGTTTACGTGTAGAATATTTTATTGTATAAATATGTGATTGAAATGAATACGTAAAATAAAGAGTTTTGAAATAATATTTGTCAAACATAGATTCATTGTCAACCAGACAACCACACATTCTCACAATGAAATTTTATTATTTTTTAACCACAAATTTTCAAAAAGATCACTATTCAGAAACTCATTCTTTCCATTTTTTATTTTTTTTGAGCTTAATACAACGGAAGATGCCAATTCATTTGGATTTTCGGTAATTTAATTTTTAGTTATTTTATTTTGGATACATAATAAATACTTCATATTTTTTTAACTTGTATTTTGTTTTAAATCAGTTGATTTTTTAGTTAAAAGAAAGGAATAAAATCAAATGTGAATCACTTCCTAAAAGGACATAATTAAAATTATTAGTTACGTTTTGTGTTGAAAAATTTCCATTCATTTTGATATGAATACGTATTAGTGTATTATTAAAAACTTAAATCTAAACACATAAAATAAATAAAAAATACGAGATATAATATGTTGAAAATGGAGATAATGTTTTTCTATCCTCATAGCAATTTAGATTTAAGTGTCCGTCGGTTGGTTTTGGTATTTTAATATTAAGAACTACCCATTACATTTGGAATATTTCGTAAGTGAAATAATTCGGATTCACGCAATAACTGTAACCAAACTTGAACCTGAACTGTCTATTCTAATTATAGTTTGATTCTACTCATAATACGTCAAACCAACTCAACTAACTTGATTTATCTTCATAATATGTAGTTGAAATAAAATATTTCACCAATTATATATTTCAACACTTTCTTAATACACTGTAAATATGTCATCAAATAACATAAAATATCTAACATAATACAATCCAACTCCGATTGTGACTCTTCTATGCAACGCCTCAAGAAAGGTACGTCAAATGAAAGATTCTCAATGATTAGATACTTATTAGTTATTACTAGGGCATTGCAAATTTGCTACTAATTGGATCGGGTTATGGAGTCATAATGAGACAGTGTTTGAACCACATTATTTTGAAAGAATGTATTTTGAAATAGTAGATTGATAGAGAATGTGTAGTTGAAAAAGAAGGAAAAATTATTGATGTGATGAAAAATATTATTTTATTGAAGAATGTGTACTTGAAAATGAGTAGAATAATGAAAATGAAAATTTTAAGTCATGTTTGTCTCCCATTATTCTAATATTATTTTATTAAAGAATGTGGCTAAAAATGAGTTGAAGAATGAGAATGAAAATTTTAATGTAGCTCAAATAGGGGATGAATAAATTGTAAAATAATAATAATAATAATAATAATAATAATAATAATAATAATAAAGAACTTAAAAATAACAAATTCGATTCTAGAGTTGGATATCTACGATTCCACTCCAAGAACCAAGAGTCATCCGATATCGTACAATTGACTATTCTTGATCGGATGATTCTCGCTTAATTTTTTTGAACTGGTGGAAAACTCCAATTCAAATTAGGGAGATTCGATTCTGAATAAATGTTCATGCTAATGAAATTGTATTCCGTTCAAATAATAAATAAGACAGCCAAATATTTTGCCATTATTACCACACACACACACTCAAATCATAATAAGTTGATTGATAGGATACCTTAAATAAAATATACGGAAGATGACCAAATTAAAAGGGCAAAAACAGTGACATAGATTAGGCCGTTCGAAATCAGATTTGGTTGCTGCTTTTTCCATCAACAAATATTTCTCTCGTGCATATTGCTACGTGTCCGTTCGTGACCTTGACACGTACCCTAAACACTTTTTCTTTCACGGTTGGAAACTTGGATGTATGGGTAACATCAATTTGTACTCGATAAAAAATAATTTTTCAATAAATAAATTAATAAAATATATGTTCGAAAAATTGTGAATCCATAAAATATATTTTTAAAATTAATTGTCGACATTAACTTAAATTTTAATATAACTTTCCAGTGGAACAATTGATTAAGGATATTTTAAGTAAGGCTTAACCGTATCTTATATGCTAAGTAGACATTTTATTATTTTACAAAACTAAAATAATAATTTATCCGAAAATTACTGTATTTATTTGTATTTGTTGATTATTGGCTCCAATTTCTCCAATATTTGGGTTCAGTTTCCAAACCAATCAACACCACAACTATGATCCAATCCAAACTACAAAGCTCCCGACTCGGTTGCTCCTCGATGCCCACAAAGGATAGGGAATGTGAAGGTTAATAGCCATAAATGACAACCACAAACGCTAGAGAAGAAGAAGAAACACAAGGCCACGGTCAAGCACAAAGTCACGACAAGGAAGCACAAAGCCAAAGGAACTCGATTTCTCTCTTTAAGCACGGTTACCTCTCCACACTCAAGCAAACAGTAATGGGGCACCATATATATACACTATAGGTGGGCTTTTAGGTTAAGTAATGGTAAGGGCCCAAAAGGTAACAAACAAATGAGTTATCAACCAACAAGTCGTCCAAGAGTTTGGGTCAGGTCATGAGTAGTGTTAATTTAATTAGGCTGCTTTAAATAGCCCGAGTAGGTTATATGATCCGTCTGAATAATTGTGGTGTTGATATACAATTACAGTCATCGGCTGAAGCCTATAAAGTATAATCCAAACTAAAAATTCGGTTTAAAATCATCGCCCAAATTTATTGAATATCAAAACCAAACAAATTTCCACCTTGATTTCCAACAAATCTGCAAGCAACCAAAACACACATTTTATATTTGCAAAATCAAGGTAACCAATAAAATTGGTATCACAAACCTTACCTCGTGTTTTCAACCCGAAACACATACCATATTTGCTCCATATACTCACCAGGGATAAGATCAAGAATACTCAAGTAGAAGAAGATAATCACAACAATCAATCAAAAGCAAATAAACATGCGATGGAGATATCATATAAGATAACACAGATCTTTTCAAACATGTTCACATAGAACAACATATTAACACCAAGTTAATAACATGCCAACACATATGTAACAAATGCATAAATGACCTCACGAAGAAGATCTCAGCACACTTATCATATCCCTTTCCGTGTTGCTCACTCCTCGAGAACACATATCTTACATCATCGTCCACCATGCTCACCAGACTAATCACACAACTCACTAACTGGTAAATCTCTATAGATCTTAAGTTCTCGGATAATCCTCTATCACTACATCACTTCTCCAACTTAAGTAGATAATAGGTCTCCACCTAACAGAAGTGATAGAAGTGCGTCTCTCGCACTCCAACTAATCAGGGTCTCTTCCAGATGAACGATTCTAACATTTGATCACATTTTCACTCGTGATCCAAATGCTACACTCCACATCTCACGGTACAAACCACCAATGTACCCCTAGGCATCTATACTCTACCTTATCAAAAGACATACAACACACTGCCAATGCATCCCAAACCCACTATGGTAAATCAACACCTTTTACAACCACAAAGGTTACTCCAACACCAATGCTCAAAAAATCCATAAAGAATATATCCCACAAAGGGGAAGGTGAGGGTGGCACTTACAAAGAGAATAGAAGAAAGAGTTGGTTACTTTACTATACTCACAAAAGAGGCTCACATAGAGGACGAAGATAACCCTCACAGGCTGCATCACATAATCTCACAAACCATACAGGCTTACCAAGATGAAGGAGAAAATGACTGCCCCTCTTACTTCTCACTACCACACTCTCTCACACCACTCACATAGCAAAACAGAGTATTCCATAGATTTCATTCCACTACGCATGCAAACAATTACACGAAGTAATAAGATCACTCAAATTTATGCCAATGTATATATCAAATATATTGAAAACAGTACACATAATCATGTAATCGAATTAAGTAATCACACACATGCAGAAAGGATTACACACGGATGCACATGCAGTAACTAAGGTTTACCCTCAATAAAAACCTCACATAGGTCATAACTCGACCCAAAGATAAAATTCACCTCACCACTCTCCTCATCTTTCCTTTTATTATCATTTATGTGACAGTCTATTTCAACCATGTCCAAATTGCTCTAGTTAAAAACACATCTTATTTTTCGCATTTACCTTAGACCTACATATGCTATCAATACCAAATAATGACCACAAGCAAAGTAAGACATAATTCACACAGAATAGCCAAACAAACTTTTCTAAGGTCATACGCAATTCTAATAATTTAGAAAATTGGCAACAAATTCAAAAAGAATTTAAGGCAAATAATTAACAAGTAATTCCTAGGTCTAGCAGCAGGCAATTGTTACCCCTTTATGGTAACCCCAAACCTAACGTTATCCCATACGATGACTTCTAATGCGAAAAATAAATTATCCTACATAATAATTTAATTGTAATAATAAATAGTAAATAACACGATACCGAGCGGACCACGTCTGAAGGTCCATAAATATCGAGAGATGCGAATTCATCACTTTAGAACCATCACCATTCGTCCTAAAGTCTCTAGAAACCGCGGCAACGCAAAACGACACTCGGTGCACCCAACGTCCAAGGGCAAAATCCTTCGACTTTTCATCGAATTGTCCGAAACTGAAATCCGATAACACCATATGTTTCGTCTCGTCGTTGGTAAAATTTTGTTCGAAGACTACATCGCTCGAAGAAGGCCCACGCACCCGCACGAGCTACTGTCGGAGTTGCGCGTGGGCCTCATGCACCGACGTCGATCGACACGCGCCGATCTACCAGCTTCTCCTGCGCCTGTTGAGTTCGCCGTGGTGTTCGTTTCTTCAAAAGATGAAAAGTTTGTCCAGAAAACATCAAAACGGTTTCGGCAAGAATTGAAAAATCTGGGTTGTTTTCTCTATGTTTTCCAGATCGATTTTGGACCATTTTTAACCACTTTTTGGTCTAAAAAATCACAGATTTCTCAACAACACAAGCTCTGATACCATTAGTTAGATTTTGGAGTCCAAACAACCAATTTTCGGGCTCAGAAAACAACCAAATGAACACTACACGACTCAAGCTCGACCAAAAACTTCTACACCTTGTTTGCTCCAAATTTCATCCCCACGAAGGAGATATGTGTGTATTGTGTGCAAGAGAATGGAGAAGAGAAGAGCCAAGAGAGAGACAGCCGGGTTTGCATTGGTGGATTTGTTGGTGAGTTCCAACCATTGTTATTCTTTTCTCCTTCTTCCCTGTGTGGGCTTGCAATCACCACCACCATATCTCCTTCGTGGGGATGAAATTTGGAGCAAACAAGATGTAGAAGTTTTGGGTCGAGTTTGAGTCGTTTGGTATTCGTTTGGTTGTTTTTTGAGCCCCAAAATTGGTTGTTTGGACTCCAAAATCTAACAATATTGTACTGTTGTCAGTAGTCAATTTTGCCAATAGTGAGCTCAAGAAAAAATGGTTCTTACAAAATGTCACTTTTTTTCTTTAATTCGACAACTCTTCAACGATGTTAAGTCATGTCCATAATATATTAGATGATTTACCCTGGGCTGCGTTTATGAATACATAGGTATGAAACAAAGGCCTGACTACTTAGGCTCGAGAAGATACTTGACATGTCACGTACGATCATCCTATTTGAAAAAAACGAATACAAGACATTGTATGGCTCTTCGCAAAATGCTTAGAGCGGTTTGTGCTCAATGCAAAATGCGGAGAGTTGCTTCAATTTCATGCATTGGGTTAAGACTTTACAATTTTAGTCTGTCACGTTTTGTATAATTTATTAGTCATTTCATTATAATTCTTTTATAAGGAGATTATAACGAAATCCAAACACATGAGTCGCCTAAAAATTTAGTTATGTCAAATTTATACCTCTATGGCTCTATACCATACGTTTCTTCAAGACACTAACAAATTATTTACGAATAAGATTTAAAATTGATTAAATTTAGTTGATACGGCAAAGAAAGTAAAAATTCCAGCGAACGTTTTCCCAATTATTCAAGTTTTTGTTGAGCTTTTAACAAATCGAACTCAAACTGAGATCAAATTGCATAAGTTCAAAATCATTCTTTACTCTAATAATATTACATAAAACAATTAGAAGTAGTTTAAATTATATTAACCAAGTAATATGATCAAGAAATCATTTATAGTGATTTCATTTCATACTAATTAATAGAACTTTGATTGCTTAGAAAGAAACTTGAGAAACTGATCAATCATTTAATCACACTTGTCATAAAAAACACCAATTTGTGGCCCCATTTCAGAATCAAAATAAGAAATTCTTTTTGAAGATTAGATATGCTCAACAAGTGGCAAAATTTTTGAACAATCAAAATCAATCAAATATTTCTGATATTGATCTGGCCAAAAATATGTTGCATATTTGCACCATAGCAAAATGTGACACAACATCAATTAATCTCTTTCCACTAACTATTAACAATGATTTATCAAAATCTTTGTTAGTGTGTATAAAATGTGTTTTGACATGGTTGGTCAAGGTGTCATTTGCACCCTTTTGAGTCCTAATTTTATCATTATTGGACATACATGAAATTTCCTAATTTGGAAATAAGATTTATTGGCACATTCGATAGTTAATTTAGACAATATTACAAGGAATTAATTAATTAATTTATTTTTAAAATTTATAGTAGTATTGTCTTTTTAATTGCTAACAAAAGATCATGTAACGAGTTATCAAAATTTTAATAAAAATACAACTATGGAAAAATAGGACAACAGATCCCAAATTAATAATCATATGACAAAAGAATTGATCACAACATTCTTGTACATTAAAAATCATCCAAATATTTTAATGTCGTTGTGCATGCAAATTGGGTAAATAATTGTACCATAGAAAATATGACACAACATTACACTTGGTGACATTTGAACCTTTACCACTATCTATTGGAAAACTGTGTTGAATGTCGGGCTATTTTGATATATTTTTGAGTAGAATTCATTCCTTCCTTTTGAAAGATCAAAGTAGATTGGTGTTATCATCTATTAAAATATCAAAACCATATATTTACTTGTCAAAAACGATGCTGTGATGAATGAAAAATTGGAGTTCCAAGGTATCAACTAAAAGAAGTTTATGTGTTGGAGGGAAAACAATTGTAGTTTATGCCACGGAGAAAAAATGATAAGGTAATGAATGGTTCATATATATATATATATATATATATATATATATTCACATTTTATGAAAGTATAATCATGTATAGCATAAACGCCATCTCTACGTGCACGTACGAGGGTACTAATCATAGACCAAATTAGCACCTTGGAGCATTGCACTCATATGCTAATGCGACCTATTGATTGAATATCAAATTAAAATTGGCACCTTAATAGGGTCTAATTTTTGCCTTCATTTATTTATTTAATTTTTTTATTTTCGTCCAACTTTTGTAACTCTTGAAACTCCAATGGTTATAGCCATTTTAATATGTTGTAAATGACTTTTTAATGGGTGAAATTAACTTATCATTCATGGAACTGAGCCTATAATCTAGATTGATTTTCATATGTTCCACACACATGAAACTAACTCATTTTTTCTAGTCCATAACTATTATATTCCGCGTCTATCCAAAATTTTTCATTTCCTGTCCAAGTCTTGATTGTTCGAATAAAATTTAGTTCATTAGAGTAAAAACTTAGTGCTCAATTTCTAATGATATTTTTTCGTTGTATCTTAGGAGTTAGATACTTAATGAAACCTCAAGCATTTGCGGTTGCGGTGAGAGGGTAAATCTCTTTATACATGATCGTTGATGTGCAATCTCTCATCTCTTTAGCAATTTATTTCTTTCATATAGTTCTTCATTTTTCATTTCGTTCTTTCTGTAATTACTAAATATATTATCATATTTCTTTTAACTAACAATTTTAAAACAAATTCCAAGAAAGAATTTGTTGTATTTATTTATGTTAGGGAACTAATAGTTTGTTTGGTGTTTCAGAAATGACAATCGGATCAACCTATATAGATGTGACTACTAAAAATTAGATCGTAGCTTAATCGACAGATTCTTCTATGGCTCAAACTGCGGCTCAAACAACTGCCACGCGGTAACGATTCCAATTAATCATTGAGAAAAATCCAAGAATTCAGTAGGTTGAATTTTCAAAGGTGACAACAAAAGATGCTATTTTATGTGATCACTTTGAATCTCACAAGGTTCTTGACTAATGATGCTCTGAAACTCAAAGAGGGTGTGAGAAATATGAGTTATCAATCCATTTGATATTTGAAAATATTGTGATTTTCTGTGCCACAACTATGTCGTGAAAAGTGTGACTGATTCACTATACAACATGTATAGTATGATGAAATGGCTAAGAAATTGTAAGAGTTTTTAGACCAAGAATATAAAGTTGAGGATGAGGCGACTAAGAAATTTATAGTTGACCACTTCCTAGATTATAAAATGGTGGTTTCCAAAACTGTGATTAGTCAAATACAAGAATCTGAAGTGATTTTACACAAGATTCATGCCAATGGGGTGACCTTGAGTGAGATTTTCTAAGTAGTTCCCATTATTAAAATTTTATTTTTGATGTGGAATGATTTTAAAATTACCTTAAGCACAAGCGAAAGGAAATGAACATTGAAGAACAGATTTGAAGCACGGTCGACTTCTAAAATTTACAAGAAAAATGTGATTCTAAAGATAACTTCTAGGAAAGGGCTAACAATGAACAATGTGATGTATATGTAGAAAATCTACTATGACCTAGTGTCCATATCACTTTTGAATAAGCATAATTTTCAAACTCTGTTTGAGTAAAACAAAGTTATTCTATCTAAGAATGAAATTTTTGGGTCCATATCACTTCTGAATTGTATATCCAATTTTCATATTGATTCTACTTATTAGAGCAAAACTTTTGTTGTGGCAAAATTGACAAGTTTATCACTTCAATCTGTTAAAGAAATAAAATATAACTTGATTTAATTTACAGTGACTTACTTGATTTAAATTATATAAGTACTTTAGTACTTTTATTGAAGATAGCATAAAATATTGTTATGTGTATTTGCTTAAAAGCAAGGAAGAAGCTATAGATAAACTTGTTCTCTATAAAAATATAGTTGAAAACCAACTCAATAAGTAAAATAAAGTGTTGAAAAGTGATTGAGGTGGTAAGTATGAACAACCGTTTGCTAAATTCTGTGCACAAAATGAAATCTTACATGAAACAATAACACCTTATTCATACCAACAAAATGGTGGTGTCGAATGAAATGATATATTAATGTTAATAAGTTATGAGTTACCTTAGAACTTGTGGGGAAAAGTAGTGCTATAAGCAAATTACCTTTTAATAAAGTGCACTGAAAGAAAAAAAAGTGCTCCTATGAATTATGGAAAGGAAGTCTTGATAATAGTGCAATTATCATGTTTTTCATCTACTAATAATTGCATTTTCATGATTTATTGGCGCATAAATGTTCTAAGTACACTTTTATTTTGGTTTAGGCTGCAAATGGACGAATACGGTGGAAACTAGAAGAAAAGAGTGAAAAAGGGGCCAAAATGAAAGAAAATGAAAGTTCAGGGACTAAAGTGTAAATATTCTAAACTTGTTTCTAAGCTTCTGATGAAGATTCGAGAGTGTTAGAGGTTAATTGGATGAAGAAATAAGTCAAAGGGATGAAATATGGCCAAAACATTATCACATATCAACTTTCAAGCTGAAAATGTTGCACCCATTTTTAGCCTCACATTGAGATCAGTTTTTGGCATGGAAAACGATTGAATTAGAAGATGATATTTGAAGTAAAGTTGTATCTCTTTGAGTTGTCTTTCCAATGAATCTTGAATTATCTTAATCAGACATCGATATTGGAGGTTATGACCAAAATACTGAAAGCTGTCCAACTGTAGCCCAACCCTAAATTTCAAATACAGAAAGTAATTTTTTTGCCTGGGCGGCCGCCTCATTTTCTACTGGGCGCCCGCCCAGGCCAAATCGAGGAAAAAATTTCAAGTTTCCTTCTACGACTCAAAAACTTATGGTAACTTATTTTGGCA
>CAIGRQ010259246.1:0-10768 GCA_903798375.1 Fraxinus sp. D2006-0159 | reverse complement strand
AACCCTAGACCTATTTAACTAACTTTTAAACAAATTGTACATTACTCCTTGAACTTTTACACTCTATCAATTTAAGACATTTTGTTCACAGAATTTGCCAATTACAAAATCAATAAAAACCTAACAAACTCCACCTTTCGCATTTTGTGACAAAACACTAATCATGTCAAGGCAGTAATAAAATCAAAGTTACAGACTCAAAGTAATGACACACTGTCTTAAAGAAACTCAGCAGTACCTGTTTCCTAAAATAGACAACTCAAATACCAGTGTAAAATATGTGGAAAATAGTATCAAAGATAATCACAGTTTAAATAGTTCACTTGTAGATGTCATTTAAGCAATTTTAACCAATTTTAACTCAAATAGCATATTTTTCAGTTTTAAATCACAAACTAAACCAAGACACGGTATCAATGCAACCCAATATACCAAAACGAAACATTGACACCGTAAAAACATCAAAAACTCAATTTAACGAAACTGAACTCAAACAAATATACATGTGTTCCTCCTTACTGCAAACTCACAATGTGTTTAAGCAATAGGTAAATGTATATATGCCTTACCCCCAACGACCCCTCAAGACATAAGTTGCAAATCACAAAATGCAATTCAATTTGAAAAATGATATCATATCAATTACAAATTCAACCAAACTTAAAGCTCAATATATTATATATCGCAAAATGATAAGTACATCCAGACTTGTGAAAAAAAAACATCATGTATGCATGCAAATATAGATATAAAAAAAACTGTACATATCTACTCCCCCTCAACTATACATACTGCCATCAAGTATCTACTCCCATTTTTGTCACAAAATGACAAGGGAGCAACCTATAAGCTATACAACATTGGCATCATCATCGGAGTCCGTCCTCTCCTCGGAAGCATCATCCTAATGGCGATGAATTCTTCGTAAACCACGCTGAATGTAGCTAACAACACCCCGCAATATAGTAAACTTAGTGGTGTGGCGATCAACGGTGGTACGAAACTGTGTAAGCTCAGTCATCATCCGAGCCTGCTGCTCGATCATCACGGTCATCTGTCCCAAGAGAGCCACAGAAGGACCAACGGAAATAGAGGGAATATCAGCAGGTGGAGGAACCGACTCAGAAGGAGGAGGAGCCGATGAAGTAGATGGAGGAGGAAGCACTGAACCAGATGTATAAGGAATATCGGTAGACTTAGAAGCAGTAACAAAATATGGAAAATCGGAGAGGTCAAAGGATATGAGGTCATAAGTAGGATCGGTCGGCACAGTAGGATCAGTTGACACAGTACAGACCCAGAAGTGGAAACATGAGACCTGTTCTGGGCGATAGTGGTATGGCCAATCGATCGAGATACCTGCCGTGGAACCCCCTCAGGAAAACTAGCTCCTAGGGCAGTGACTAACCTATAAATGAAATAAGTATAGGGAAGCCCAACCCGAGTCCCTATAGTTCGGAAAGCAAGCAAAATCTGCTGACAAATGAAAAACGGTAGATCAATGGAATCACCGTACAGTAGTGCGTAAAGAAAAGGAGTCTTCTCCATAGGTAAGGAGGAGGTATGAGAGACCGACCGCAGATTAGTGCACACAATGCGCAACAAAATCTGCCGGTCAGTGGGTAACGATCCAGTGCCCATCGCACTTGGACCACCTTCCACCGGTATGTTTAGCACTGTGGATCGAAACCAATGTGTCCGATGGAAGTCAATCAGTAGTAAAATAGGGAAATAGTGGGTGAACGTAGGGGTGGGCGTGGGTTTGGTTGGGTTGGGTCGATTTTTGCCCCAACCTAAACCCAACCCAATATTGTCGATTTGTTCGAAATCCAACCCAACCCAATCCATGTAAATGTTGAAACTCAACCCAACCCAATTATGTGTCGGTCGGGTTGTGTTGGGTTAATCGGTTTGGGACAACTTGTCGCACAAAGATTAAAATCATCCATTATTTTTATTTGTAGTAACATTAATATAGTCATACAATGTACAAACAAATGTTAAATTTAAAGAAAAGGTGCAAAAAAGTGAAGCTTGACACAAATCAATGCACAAACTGATGTCAAAGAAGTATATCTATTTGCTTGAACTAGAGAGATTTGGTAACAGGTCTCATTAATAGCTAAAAACTTGACAAATGAACTAGCTTAGTAAATACAAATACAAATACTCATTCCCAAAATACTCACAGATTCGGTCTTTTTTAGATACCACATTATGTATCAGTGGTTATTCATTTGCTTGGTGAACTAATGAAACACTGTTCTCTCCTATAGCATATATCATTTTATATTTTCCTCACCATATATATTATAAAACAGACTGCAACATTTAAAATGACTGACGAATGGCAATGTTTTGCAACAATTATATTTCAGATAGTCTTAAAAGATGTGATCATCAAAAGCCTTAAAGAAGAGAGAGATATGCTCAAGAAACATAAGCCCAAATGCCTAAGCAAACGAAATGAAACAATTAGACAAAGAAAAATAGTATCACTCATGCATCTACCTGATTTGCTTTGCGGCCCAAACCCAATAAGAAATAATCAGGTTTTATGTCACGGTGAAGAAAACCTCTACAGTGCATGTACTCATATCTATTAATTTACATAGAACCTAAGACAATAGGTAAGAGAGCAGGTGCAACATCAATAAAACAATCTTCTTTGATGGTAACATACTTACCAACTGATCGGTGAGCATTAGAACTATTTTCAATGTGAACTTCTTATTGCAATAGTTAAACATATCTTCTAAACTCGGCCCAAGAAGATCAATAACCACGAAATTTTATTTGCCTTCAACTCCAAACCATTTAAGGTGGGGGAATCCTAGCTAGCTTTATACAAGAAACAAAAGCATTGGTAAACTCGCTTTGCCTTCAGTATGGATCCAGTAATGGAATAATCGAATTGAAAAGGACTACTACTCACTTCTTCCCTGAAGAAGCATATACAACTTACCTTGGAGAGCTCACTTAGCCTTTGGAGTTTGGACACTGATAGAAGCTGGCAAGAAAAGAAAAAAAGGGCAAAATATGAAGAAATAAGAGAAGAAAGAGAGAAGTCGGTTGTGCTGCATTTGATTTGGGGAAAAATGAATTTGGGTTTAGTTGAAGTAGGGTTACAGAAAATGGGTATACTTTTTTTTTAGCGGGTCGGGTCGGACAGTTTTTGTCGGGTTGGGTGGGTTAACCCATGACCCGACCCACTCGGATTGGCCAGAACCCGAACCCAATTGGGTTGGGTCGGTTCGATCGGGTTCGTCGAGTTGGGTCGATATTTGCCCACCCCTAGGTGAACGACTCGCGAAATATGAATAAGACTCAAAATGACATCCGGATTGATCTTAACTACTCGACCCCTAAGAAAACCCTAAATGAAGTACCACTAATATCATGGATGTTAGCGTATAACTCATGTACTAATAAAGATGGAGGAGGTGTCAAATTAACAAGAAGTGGTTGCCAGCCTCGGGAAGAGAAAATAACAGCGAGGTCGGGAGATAAGTCAGACATGATGACCTCACGCTCAAAGAGTACGGGGCGCTGGGAGAACTTTGACCCAAAATATCCTGAGCCACAGCAGAAACGAACCAAGATCGACTAAAAGTAGTCGAAGTACTAGGAGTGGAATGAGTAGTACGTGCTCTCTTGGGCGGCATCTGAAAGAATTGAATCACAAACATCAATAAATCCTCAATATAGGACAAATGAAACCATGAAATGTATGGGATGCATGAATGCACGCAAAACGAGGTAAGTAAAATGACATACAACGTGTCCTAACATGAGTGCATGACGACATGCAATGATGCCTAGACGTAGGTGANGAATCACAGACATCAATAAATCCTCAATATAGGACAAATGAAACCATGAAATGTATGGGATGCATGAATGCACGCAAAACGAGGTAAGTAAAATGACATACAACGTGTCCTAACATGAGTGCATGACGACATGCAATGATGCCTAGACGTAGGTGACGTGAAGACATAATACGTGCCGTGGTGCCTAGACGTAGGGACGTGATGTCATGACGTAATGATGTAACGCCATGACGAAGGGACGTGACGTCACCGTGCGATGTCCCCAAACACACGATTCCAACACACAAACCAATCTCAATGCACCCAAAACCAAAAACAAACTAAAGAATCTGAGCGGCCAAAAACAAACTAAAGAATCTAAGCACCAAAAACATCGACTACACACAAACTCCAAAGTCAACAACTATAACCACAAGCATTACGACCCAAATTCCCAACCAAGCGCACAACCTCCAATCTACAAATACATGCAAATGCAACCCAATTACTAACAATGCACCCCAAAATGAATGAAGAAACATGGAAAAATCCTCAAAATCATCCCAAAATGGTCCATCAAACCAAGTGATATTGAAGAGTTGTGTAAAACTTGAAGAAATGATATGGGAATGCAAAACACACGTAATGCAGCAACAACACTAAAAAAAAATGAATAATCAACAACAAATGGCAAAGAAAATCGCAAAAAGAAGTGAAAACACCATAAACTTCGAAATTTACCTTGAAAGTGGATGATTTGATGAAATATCACGTTCAATGACGAATTTGAAGTGTAAATTGAGTGGGCAATGCACCAATTTTGTGTGGGAGACTAAGAATATGAAGAAATCAAGTGAAGAAAGTGGTAAAATGTGTTAAACCTTAAGAAAATGATCATTCCATTCAAACTATGGTCTGTCGCTTGAGCGAAACTCGAGCGATAAGTGAGCGAGGCAGTTTCTGCTGCTGTCGCTAGAGCGTGTTCCAGCAATAGGCTGGCAACAAGGCAATTGACAAAAATAACACCAAACATTCAAAAAATTCAGAAAAATAGCATTTTTTTTATAAACAAAATCAAACGTTAATATAAACAACTTAAGCTCTCGACACTTCAATGATCAAAATCAAGCATACAGTCACAAGTCGAGCAATATCAAAAAGACTTTTCCATATACACAGTTATGTTCATGATGGAGTAAAGTGTATAAATGACTCATGTGTATAATGTGCCACTAGTTTCTTGTGAAAATGACTCCAAACATTAAATTTGTGAGAAAGGACATGCAAAACATCACAGTTAAATAAGTATGATCCCTACAGATGAAAGTCAAACCCAAATAAATTTTTGGACCTGAAAATGAGCTCAATTCTATGAAATTTCTCGTTTCTCTCCCTGAATTTGAGCATATTTTAATTTTTATCGCTTTTCTCGAAAATAACACCTTATGTGCAGACTCTGTCCATTAAACGATTAAATTGGCCCTTGTAACGAGCTTTAGGCCCGTTATCCCAAGTCAGATGACCATAGGCAGCGGTCATGAGAAACCATTTGGGCTTAATTACTCGAGTCAAATAGGCTTCGAACATACATAAATAATTTCTTGATCATACATAAATAATGAAAATAGCAGTGTAAAATAGATAAATAATTTCTTGATCATACATAACATGGTTTAAGATCATAACAATGTGTCGTTTGCTAAAAAGAAAATATTTTTTTTTATTTTTCCATTTTTCAAATTTATTTTTTTTTGAAAAACATACTTAAAGCAAACACATGAAAAAATTAGAAATAGTAGAACAAACACAAAAAAATAAAAATAAAAATGGGATGCATGCATGAATGAATGAACACAATGAATCGCACATGTATGCATCTAAACATCAAATCAAGTGGAAATTCGAATGCCCTTACAATTAAGAGCACGACCATTTTCACGACCTTCGAGGTCACTTCTCTTGACCCAAACTTTCTTAGAAGCAGAAGATGATTGAGTTAATCGAGTCATCATCTTAGTTAAGTGGCTAACTTGAATACTTGATTGGTAGGAAAGTCAATCTTTCTAGTGAAATCCAGATTCTTATTTCCATTCTCATGATTACGACACCTAGGTAGGATGTGTCCCAATGCACTACAGTGATGGCAAGTGAGAATGAACCGTGGTTCAAACCTGCTCGGTGGTTGTTGCCGATAAGTAGGAGGATTGACCCTACGTTGTTCGGTAGGTCTCGATCCAATGGCATGCTTACCTTTGGGTTTCAGATAAGCAATCTCACGAGCTTTGTTCATGATAGGAACGAATGTGATTCTGGATGTACTAGCTGTAGCATCACGGGTATGAACATAACCCAGACCATGCCTGTCTCCTGTAGGCTTGTTCATCCCAAGCAGAGTATCAAGCTTCTGCGAGCCACTCTTGAATGATTGAAGTTGAGCATTAGATTTATCAAGATCAGAAGTTAAAGATTTAACCTTAATCTCCAAGTTTTCATTGACGAAGCTTCAACTTACTCACTTTCTTGGTCGAGTCCTGAAGGCCACTCAACAATTTTTCACATTCAAGTTCAAACTCGTTCACCCTTTTCAGGACGGCTTTGTTGGCCTTCTTGATTTTGAGACTCTCTTCAAACAATTCACAATACGACTCGTGAATGTCCGCCTCATCATCCGACTCTTCAGCAGACTGTTCACTCTTGTTCTCCTTTTCGCCCTTCTCAATCTCACAGTCAGATTAGGTTGCAGCAATCGAAGTGAAGGCTATGAACTTTCGTTCATCCTCACAACCAGACATCTCATTCTGAGAGCTGAAATTCGACTCCCCATCACTCATGGTCATGGCTAAAGCCTTACGCCTTTCCTTATTCGAACTCCAATTCAGATTAGGGCATTCATTTTTGTAGTGACCATAACCCTTACACTCATGGCATTGGACATATTGAGTTTTACTACCGGGAGTCCTAGAGGTATTCTTCTCACGTCTACCTCTCAAGAGCTTATTAGGAACTTCACTACTTTGTACCTAAGGCTTTCTCCTACTCCTCATCACCTTATGAAATTTTTTAACGAAATATGCAATTTCGTTGTCCCTAAGGGTCTCGGTGTCAGTGGATTCGCTCTCAGCTTCTCTAACAGTGTTTATGGCGATATATTTTTGTTTCTTAGGCTGTGCTAAGGTCAATTCATAAGTTTGAAGTGATCTTACGAGTTCTTCTACTTTAACGATGTCTAGATCCTTACTTTCTTCAATTACAGTTACCTTAGGTCTAAACCTTTCAGGTAGGAATCTAATAACCTTACAAACGATTTTCGACTCAGGGATCCTTTTGCCAAGATTAAAATTAGAGTTCACAATATCGTTCAACTTAGCATAGAACTCATCAAATCTTTCATCATCATTCATCCTAAGTTCTTCATATCTAGACGTCAATATTTACAATTTGGAGTTTTTTTCATCTTTTTAGTACCCTCATGGGTTCTCTCCAAAATGTTCCAAACTTCCTTAGCTGTCTCACACATAGACACTCTTCTAAATTCCTCAGGAGTCACAGTCATAAACAAAATATGCAGACCTTTACTGTTCCAATTACATTCATCCAAATTTGTTTTGGTCTACAGAGAAATATCAGTGGGTATAACTACACCATCAATAGTTGTTGTAGGTAGAGTCCACCCGTTTTGCATACAAATCCAAATACATTCATCCAATACCTTAAGAAAAGCTCTCATTCGAACTTTTCAGTAGGAATAATTACTGCCATCAAAATATAGCAGTACGAACAAAGGATTACTCATCTAGATTAAATCAAATAAGGGTCGGGAATTGAAATTAAGCTCTGATACCAATTGAAATGACGCAAGGTTCGACCCTAACAATAACTAGAGGGGGTGAATGGATATTTTAATGCGGAATTAAAAACAATCACGAATTAAATAGTAACAAGTCACTTTTAATTCTTATCTAAATGGTCAATCATGTAAATCAAGTTATCTAATGTTGAATTACCGCAGTTTGCATGTCATAAACAATAAATAAACAAGTAGTAAAGAACACAAGAATTGGTCACGGAGAAATCCAACTGGGAAAAACTCCGGGCACTTTGCCAATCAATCCACTATAAACGATTCTATACTTACAATCTACCAGACTAGACGACGACACGAATTATCTGATCTCCTGACTGTAATTCTGATAGATCTCCTAAATTTTGTGCTCTCTTACACCAATTTTAGCTGCAATAATCAACGCTCTGTTGGAACTTCGCTATCCTGCAACAACCTCTAGCTTGATAGAATCGCCTATCTCCTGTGGATCACGAATAACAACCCGTTCTTCACAGAATGGAACTCCAGCCGCCTTACTCGATATTTAGCACCTTTGACAGATATGTAGGAAGTATGGTTTATGATATTTGGATGTGAATTTGATGTTTAAAGATCTCACACAAGATGAACGTTGAAAGTAATAATGTGGAAGTTTCACTCTCTAAACTTTTTCTCTCAATAATCAACCTTAGAATTTCGTACAGAATGACTTCTGAAATTTATAGGTAGGGTAGAAAAGATATGGGCCAGGGAAAAAGCCTTTAAAACGCGAATTTTTTTTTTCGTATGAAGCTGTCGCTCGAGTGATGGGCCAGCGACAGTCGAGCGACAAGGTGTCGCTCAAGCGAAGGAGGGGCGATGGTCTAGCGACGATGTTTCTGCTTTTGCAGCTCGAGCAAAACCTTAGTGACAGTTCAGCGAAAATCCGCGCCGTTTTCCTTCTTGTTTCAAACTCGAAACCCTAGACCTATTTAACTAACTTTTAAGCAAATTGCACATTACTCCTTGAACTATTAAAATCTATCAAATTAAGTCATTTTGTTCACAAAATTTGCCAATTACAGAATCAACAAAAACCTAACGATAAAAACATTGTAAATCAGCCTGTTGAAATATTGAGATCTCATGCTTCAATTTAGTTACTTTGATAGAAGAAAGTACTCTTGAGAGAAATTTATATGTGAGATCATACCAAGTTCAAGTGCCTCTTCTTGGTAGTAAATCTAACAATTCTCTGACTCCATCACGAAGAATATATGGGAAGAGTCTTCACTTGATTGTTTTGTCGGACATACTACAAAAGTTGTAATTTTAGTACATGTTCAAAAAGAGAGAAACATGAATGTGTGGATTTTCACGTACCTTCCCATAAAATGATAGTCCATTCTGAAATAGTAGAGTGATATCTGTTCGGAGTTTAAAGTTCGTTTCCTCAAATGGAGGATATACAAAAGTCATGCTGGTGTACACCTTGTCTGACTCCTCTCTCACAATGGAGTGTCATCATGAGTTTACACTAAGATGTACACTTAGCGTAAAACAATATACAAAGCTTGATTGATTTGGCAGAACATGTGGTACAAAGAGTTGCCTGGTTGGCAACTTCTCTTGCAAGTTCAACTATTAGGTTTTCTTATTGTTGTTTATGTCTCTATCTGAATGTTCATTTGATTTTCGGATCAAAGGGAAAGATATCATTGCATCTCAAAGTTTTCACGCAAGGAAACCGTAAAAAGAGAAGTCAAGAAAATTTAAATCGAGGCTAGAATTAATAACAAAAATTAATATAAATAAAATAGTCCCAAAACGATTCCAAAAACTTGTTCACCTAAATCGCAAGTATACGATATTGTGAGAAGTAACTAATTTAACTAGTTATATATTGAGTAAAAACTAGCCATATTTACATGCATAAATTTACTATATTTCTATCTAAATTCCAACATAATATTTGTAGGAATTCAATCAACATTGCATAAATTGTAAGAGTATATTTCGATCTCTTATCAACACTTATGTCACATGTTCAACTAGACAACTATATCATCTTTCAGAATCAATACCATCATTAAATTCACCAAGTGGTAAAAAAGAAATTGAATTTAATTAAGCACAAAATGAGCAATTAGCACACGTTAAATTAGCAGGAAAATTTTGAATTAAGTTAACATTAATAACTTAAGCTTCATCATTCATCCTAACAATTAAATAATTATTCACTCATAATTTTGGAATGTAACAAATAAAAGATAAGGAAAATCACTGGTTTCAATTACCAAGAATAAAGAGAGAACAAATTTCAGTTATTGTTGTTCTTCGTCACCCGAATCCAAACAATGTTTCTTCAACTTTTTCTGTGATTACTATAAATGTCCTAACAATGGATGGTATTCCACCTTCAAATCCAAAATTCTAACCACAAATCTTGAGAACTTATGGTTGTTCTTCCTATGAAAAGAATGAATAAAACAAATTTATAGTCCTCTAATTAGGTTGAAATTCGTGTCTCGTAATGTTTTAAAACTAAATTTTGAATCGAATTAGAAAATCAGTTTTTTGGGTCCCAAAAATGGCCATGAGTAGCTGTTGGAATTGAAATTTGTTGCTATCAGAAATAGACCCTTGTCGTCACAAGAGTCAATATCTTTCCATTCCCTTGAAGTTTGGTCCTCCTATTCAATTTCGTTTTCAACCCAAGTAATCCAATATTATATTTTAAGCACTACAACTTCTAAATTTGATACATTGGTCTTCAAAATCCATAATCCAGCCAACATCGATAATTTTTAACAAAACTTATTCATTTTCATAGTTCTTATCCAATACCTAGTTTTCTCCTAAACAGTCAAAGAACATGCAAAATTAAAGGTATGTTCTCTTTACCGTTTTCGAGCCATTTTCTGTTTCGATTTTTCAAAGCAGTGAAAAAGCGTTCTATTTCCTATTTTCGAAAATGCATTTAAGGTGTTTTCAGTTTAATGTCACCCCAACCTTCGTCGCCGCCGCCTGTACCACACCATCGTCGCCATCGCCGCAACTACCACCATCGCCACCTACACCACACTACCACAAAAACCACCTATGCCGCTACCGCCACAACATCACCCCAACCACCACCACCGCCACCTGCACC
>CAIGRQ010259198.1:6694-21349 GCA_903798375.1 Fraxinus sp. D2006-0159 | reverse complement strand
CGCAAAGTTAAATAAAAAAAATTGAACATTGTTTGTTTAATTTTGGATACTGTTTGTTTTCATTACTTGGTTTGGATATTGATGTAGTTATTTTAAGTATTGTTTGCTTTGGATTCTAAAATCTTGAATTTGTATTTAATTGAAAAAATTTTGTTTAAAAAAAAATACAAACATGGTAAAAACGGGACGGGGGCGGGGCGGGGGGTGCCCCGCCCCGTTGCCATCACTAGAGAGGGCAAAAGAGGAAAATTGCAAAATTCATGTTAGCACTTGTTGGCAAATGTGAATGATTTGGATTGAAACTTTTGGTGGCGATGATGCTTGATGGATGGGGTTTTGGTGGTTTAAGGAGTGAATTGTCTAAATAGTCACTGAACTTTACGTCATGCTTCAAATGGGTCACTGAACTTTAAAAATTACGCAACTAGTCACCGAACTTTGCCAATCGTAATACCAGTAGTCACTCAACTCCCACCGTTAAGGAATTGGGCGGAATTCTTGCACAGTAGGCATTTGAATACATTTTTAAAAAAAAATTAAAAATCAAAAAACTAAAAAAACAAAAATCAACCCCTAAACCACCTTAGAGCCAACATTTATGGACCACCAAAACTCCACCCTTTAGCCACCTTAACGTCGGACCAACATATCATCTTGAAGCTCTCACTTCCCTCTTTGCAACCCACCCAAGCTCTGGTCATAACACCAACCGATTTGGTTGAAAATTCAAGCCAAAATAGGCTGTATGGCAGAATCTTCACTTCCACCACCACTTATGGACCACCAAAACTTCACCCTCCGGCCACCTTGGCTGCCGAACCAACATACCATCTTGAAGCCCTCACTTCCCTCTTCACAGCCCACCTAAGCTCCGATAATAACACCCATCGATTTGGCCGAAACTTAAGCCAAAATAGGCTACCCGCGCAACAAAAAGTGGTCGAAACTTCACTTCTGGCAACACCCAAGCCCTACACAACCTCCAGATTGATCAATCTCCTCAATACGCACCTACAAATGTCTTCATAGCATCAAATACTACATAAAATAAAAATTCCTAGCCAATTTAGTCAACAGCGAACTCGGACCACCAAAATCGATTTCCGGTTCAGACGGGATGATTCACGATCACGGACCACCTCCACTAGGACCGCCTCGTCAAGGTGCACCTATGGGTCATCTCCAATTTCGCCCCATATGGAATAAGCAACTTCGCCTGAAATTCGCACAAGAAATTGACCCTTTCAATTGATGCTTCTCCACAACTTCAACCTACAAATTGGACCAACCAGCATGAAATTCATGAGAATATGACCGTTGATAAGGATTCAATTGCTGCTTTTCATCAAACAAAAGGAATTTTTTGGATGTAGCTTATAGAACTATCACCAGCTTCATTTCGGTTTGTTTTCAATTTTTTCTTTTTCTTTTTTCCTTATTCAAAATGCCAACTGTGTAACAAATTAATTCGTCCATTTGGCATTTACCATCTAAGTGGCACGCCACGTCAACATTCCGTCCAATTAGTTAACGGCTGTGAGCAAAGTGACTATTGATATTACGATTGGCAAAGTTTAGTGACTAGTTACGTGATTTTTAAAGTTTAGTGACCCCTTTGAATCATGACGTAAAGTTCGGTGACTATTTGTGCAATTCACTATGGTTTAAGTGGTTTTTGATTTTTGGGTGTCTTCTTTTCTTTTCTTTTCTTTTTTTATTTAATTCTTTTGTTTTAGTTTTTTTTATATGTAAAATATAAAGTCATCTTTTTACCTTTTTTAAATTGGTCAACATTTGGCCAGACTTTTGATTTTTAGTCAACTAACAATCAATTTAACAGTTTTCATCTATTTGGGCTCTAAATGCAAGTTTTAAAAGTTTTGGTACCGTGAGTGCTACAAATTAAAAGTTTGGGTCAAGTCAGCATAAAAGCGAAATATTTGGTATCGTGATTGCAATTTTTCCAAAATTAAAGTAGCTTTTCCAAAAAGCTCCTCAATAGTAAGCAAAAGTAAAAGTCATACCAAATGAACTTTGAGTAATTAGGTGGACGTCAACACAACTTAGAAGGTGTTGAACTCGAGATCAATGTATTCCACACTCCAATGAGAAAGTGGTATTCTATGATTTTAGGGATGTAAATATAACTTGCCAACATAATCAAGGTAAGTTTAGACCTATCTAAGCCCATGTTTGGTTCGAAAAAAAAAAGATTTTTCTAAAAGTTAATAAAATGTGTGATTAAGAAAATTAATAAAAGTTGTAAGTCCTATAAAACGTAGGATTGAAAATAACTTTTAGTAAATAAATATCAGACAAGTGCTAAATATCCGGATGTTATTTCACGTATTCTATAGAGGACACCAACCCTCTTTTCTCTTATCATTCATTGTGAGGTATGACTTTTTATAAGCTTTCAAAAATGATATCGAAATCTTAAGAGTATTTATAGCAACCGACTAAATTCTTGAATTCAAATCCGTCACCCCACCGCTCACTATTAAAGTATTACTAAAAATGCCTCTTTTCACGTAAGAGTTGAAACACGTGTACGTATATACATACATATATATGTATGTATGTATGTACGTATATACATATGTATGTATGTATATACGTACATACATATATACATATATATATGTATGTATATATGTATGTATGTACATGGGTAATGTTTGTAAGAAGGAAATTGGAATCTCTTCTCCTTCACAAGATTCATGATACAATTGAAAAAAATTATAATTTCCGTTTATACTCTATTCAAAATGTAGCAAGTTTATCATCAACTTATTATTTTGATGGCTTCAATCTTTAACCTTTCATTTTGTAGTAGTCGAGTTTTCAAAAGATTCATGAAAAAATAGCTAAAAGTATTAGGTTGAGGATCTACTTACTTCATTTTCAATAGAATGGGGATCCCATCTGTAATTTTTCCAAGACGCGTGTACAATGAATTGAACCCCTTAAAACCTAATTTCCGTGTAGTTGCATTCTAATAATGATTGATTTTTTCACGCAAAACCTTAAAGTACCCCGTAGTTGCACTCCCACGCCACCCCACCCCACCTTCTCTCTCTGCATATACATACACTTATTTATATCTACATGTCTATTTCCACCTGCTGCTAGTACATTTCCACATCAAAACAATAATCATATCCCACGCTCTCCATGCCCATTCTACATAACTATTCAGAAATTTCAGATTATCACAACACACACTCCTCTCTCTGAAACAATCTCTCTTCTCTCTCTAAAATGTCAATAAATCAATACTCTTCAGACCTACCAGAAGAATACTGGTGGACAGACCAACAACATACTGCAAAAACCTCATCTTCTAACCAAGGTACCGAGACCGCTTCTGCCGCTATGTTTTACAGCAAGAACACAGCTTTTGGCTTCAATTTAAACGAAGAAGAAGAAGAATTTGACGATGAGAGAGAGAATAATTCTAAAGAAGAATTACAGGAGAATGAAATCCCTAAAGAACCATTATTTGAGAAGCCATTGACTCCTAGTGATGTGGGCAAGCTCAACCGCCTTGTTATACCAAAACAACATGCTGAAAAATACTTTCCTCTTAACGGCGGCGACTCGGGAGATAAAGGTTTTCTATTAGGATTTGAGGATGAACTTGGAAAATCTTGGAGGTTCCGGTACTCTTACTGGAACAGCAGCCAGAGCTATGTATTAACAAAAGGTTGGAGCCGTTTTGTGAAGGAAAAGAAGCTTGATGCTGGAGATATTGTTCTTTTCCAGCGCCACCGTTTGGACTGTACTCGGCTTTTCATAGGGTGGAGGCGCAAAACTGCTGCTCTACCACCGTCTACGGTTGTCACCACCGGTGGTGGGTGGAACCATTTCTATTCTGGCCATCCTTATCCGACCCAGCAGCAAGGGATTACTCTCCCTCTCCTGTACCAACCTGTCTGTCTTCATGCAGGTATCGTTTTCTGTGCATTACATTACAAACCTCATCTTTTTGTTTTTTCTAATTCTCTATTTCACACAGATTACACGCAGTATATTTGCGTGGTGAACACTTCTCTATTTTCCATGGAAACTCAGTAATCTTTTTATGAAATCGATTCAATATCAGTGGAAAAAAGGACATTCTTAGTATTTTCGAACTATTTAGTACACGACTGTTGTGTACCAATTTTGTTACATGTAGCTATAGACTATAGTGTACAATTCTAGGTAGCTGCACTGCACACACACGTGTGTGTGACTGTGTGTTGATAGATACACAAAAGTTTGTTCATTGTTTGATCATTAGATTCATGCCGCACGTGTTGTTGCAACAGGATCAGCAATGCAGAATCAGACAACAGGCAGTGGGAACTCCAAGAAGCTGAGGTTGTTTGGTGTGAACTTGGAATGCCAAGCAGATGAGCCTGAACCTGAACCCGAACCCGAGCCTGAGTTGTCGACACCTGGTGGTTCACCCATGTCGAGCCAGGGTCAAGCCCACTACCCCCAATCTCACCGCTACAATCGCATGGTACATCAAATGCTTTATTTTACTAGCTCTGGAAGAGGATAAAAACGTGACTTGTCCAATTTCCTAGTTTGATTTTCCTGTTTCCTTCAGCGAAGCAGATACAAAAGGCTACACTAATTAATTCTGCTTATTGTTAATTTAATTATATATATATTCACTTTTTTCTAGATAAGGCTGAAAGACATCTGTCTTTACATTTATGGATCACTAGATGTTTTCTTGAGTAGTCTAGTGAAACAAGCAATGTTCCTTTATGGAATCAATGAACAATTTTTTTAATAGGACTTCGTGTTCAGGTCATTTTCTCTGTGTGCACACACTAGTCGAACTCAGGGTTCTTATGTCATGATTTTTGAAAGATTAAAAACTGATTCTGAAATTGATTTTGAATATATTTGGGTAAAACATCCTTGGTCTAAGGTAGCTTTTGCTTTTTAACAAAATGTAAGTCCTGCCAAACAGGTTATCAGTAATTTAGTACGTAATATTTGAATAATATATACTATATAGCCACATGTCATTTGCCCTCGAAAGAAAATCTTTTTAAAGATGTGAGATATAAGTGTGAAAGCCAGGGAAAATATATGTTGAAATGCATTTTTATGAGATTTGCCAAATGAGGTGTGGTTTTAAAGTTAGTATGTATTATCACATCAACCCTTTTAGGCACCTACTTTGTTGTTTGTTCTATGAACCATTAGGTAATAATATATTTGCTCAAGGGGTGAAATAAAAGTGCCACTTTGCAAGATGATGGAGGGTTCGTTTGTCGGAACTTTTAATTTTACTTTCGGTTCTGTGTAAGAGTTTTGTGAGTCAAACAAATCACTTACAGAAAATTATCCTAAAAAAAAAACTTTTTAGTCTCCTGTTAAACAAGTCTAGAGTCAACTTGCCGAGCAATGAGACTATTTTTGAACCAAATCGTAGGCCAATCAAGATTCAACTAGGTTTTGTACACACAGGGGTGTCGTGCAATCCATGAAGCAATAACTGAGCCATCTCCATCAGAAATTAAGCAAACGTGGTCCACTAGGGATGGTCTTAAATGCTGTAATATTGTACACATGGTCACACTTACACTACCAAGCAGCTAATAATTGTATTGTATGGTTGGAACAGGATATCAATTTCACTGGAGATGATCATCTATATCGCCAAGGATAAGATCTGTGGATGTGACACTACTGCATAATTTGACGTGTTCAGCCATTTCAAAGGTGAACATTGAACACCACAAATATATATATTTATATTTCAAGAAAATGGAGAAAAAAAAATGAAAATGGGAAGAAAATCAAAATCCCAGATTTTGTGGGCACTTTCTCTCACTAGAAAAAGTAGGGATTTTTCTGCTGCTCCTGGTTCAGAGGGAAAGGGTAGAATTCCAAGTGAAAATGAAGGTGAAACTTGAAAGAGACTTGAGGAATGGGAGTGGCACTGGTCCCACTAGATATGAAACTGACATGATCAGGTCCCAACATGATAGAATATGGATCGCTGCAATTAATAATCAACATGTTGCCATTTGGTACTGTAGAGATTCTGCCTGAAGATTTTTCAGACTCATTTAACTATATAAATTGCGATGGTTGGTTGAGAAAAAAGGTCACTTAGCAAGTGGTACAAGCAACCTCTCCTTCCCCTCTATTGCAATTACTTCCATTTTTTCCATAACCTAGTGGAAGGCTGCTTTTTTTTTTTTCCCCTCATGAATGTGTACTAAAGTTTATTTGTAGAAATGATGAAATCTCGATTCTAGTTGTTTTGTGCCGGAATTCTTGTGAATCAATACGTCGGTAATGTTTACGAAAGATATTGTGATTCATGACTACTTTCGATACAAGAGAGGGTGTTTATTATCATGTCTTAAGAACATGCACAAAAGAAATCGAACAAGTCAGCTAAAAGTCCAGGTTGTCTGAATGAGACTTTTTGCCTAATTCAAATACCTTATCGTCTCAAAGTGAAGAACCAAATGGAATTCATTCCATCAATGGATTACTCAACAATCTTCCACTTTTGAAAATTAAACAGTCTTTGATCCCTAGATTCAATGTTCCAAACAACAGATTCACAATAAAGTGGACTGCACATTAACAGACTTAAGAAGTGATGTAAACATTCGAGATGAACGGAGAAAACATAAAAAAATGATGTGACATCTACAAACATGACAAAGCTACATAAGTTAAATGACAAATAATAAACGCATCAATTCACCACAATCTCATTTCCACGTCCTAAATAATTACCGTGTTCACGGCCATGTTACATATGAAAATACCAGAATAATATTAGTATACAATGAAAAGAAAAAAGGTTCCAGCATATAGTATTTACATGGTAGTGGCTACAGGCATTAAAATAGTAAAGTCACGTCCAATACAAGTTGCAAGCTAGAGGGTGGCAAAACGGAACGACCAATGCGAAGGGAAGTAGCGGTACACGGTGACTAATTAGTCAGAGTTTCATGTATTATCTGGACCCAGAAATATCAACAGAAGAAAGATACCGGTTGACAATCTCAGATAATGGTGATGGATTTTAGTGCTTCTGCAAGTTGGTCGGACCCCAGATATATATATATGAGATAAGTGGCTTTACAGTACCAATGATTCACATACCTGAAGGGACTCCTTTTGAAATGATATGACTAACATTGATGCCTCAAAAAAAAATTATGAAAAACCATGCAATTATTTGCGACCTTTAAAATCTGTATGATTTCCCCTTATCAGACTTTTGACTTTAGATCTCCTTGGTTGAACCCAACATTACAAAAAGCTGCTTTTGGCTGCAATGAAACCAAAGGAAGATCTTAAAAGTATTACTACCTTGAAAATAATAGTAGTATGAACATCCAGATGATTACTCAATCACAAGGTAGGACATGTTACTACCTTCCATTTAGGGCAAGAAACTATGAAATGAGTAAGATTAGCACTAATGATGCAAGTATAATTAGTCCAAGTTGATGTCACAGGTGAATTATGGGAGACGAAAGACCCACAAATACCCGAGTATTTTAAAGACTTCAAATTAAGCAGCTACTTCACAGCAATCATACCCACACAGTCTCCACCAATTAGCGCAGTAGGCATCCCACTTGGTGGGTACATCAACCACAACGACCATTCTTATTGGAAAGTAATTGCTAATTCTCATCATGAATTTCAGTTCGTGATTACACAAACAGTTCACGTAAAAGAGTGGCTCAAAAGCTTGAAGAAGGTTATTTAATGACACTTCATAGGAGACAAATCCTTGCCATACATAGTAAGTTCTTCCTGGTACCAATGTTTCTCATCTCCACCCCACCCCTTGATTTTTCTATTGCCTTTGCCGACTCTATGTTTCCTACCACTACTTCCCTCGAACACACAATACATCCAGATCCATTGGTCATGTTCATTTATTCACCTTCACCCAAACGACCCCTCTAAATCAGATTACATACAACTTGATCCTAAATTACATCTTTTCTATGGATAATGGAATAAAAATTTCATTTTGTATTGAACAGAGTAATTAAATTGAGCTTTTGCATTTTGCACTACATTTCCACAAGTCTATTAATGTAAACTTCTGTAAGTATTTTAATTGGCAAGGCAATACAAATAACAATATCATAATAGCATCTGTTGTCTATTAAGCGCTAAAGAACATAATAAACACAGAACACGCAGGAAATAGCTCTTTTCCCCTTTTTTACTGTGTTTATGGCTTTCGTAGTTTGTTTGTAAAATATCAAAGTAAGGAGACTAGGGATACAATTGTTCATATTTATATTTTCTCAACATAGTTAAGCAGAAAAACCATAAATAATGAGCTAATTAAAAATATGCAAACATGAACTCACCAAATTCTAGAGAGGTCATATAGGTCCTTTTGGAGTGTCCTCTCCAGGTTGAGATTTAGAATCTTCCTGCTTCTCCATGACTTGTTGTATACCTTCTTGATAACCTTCAATAAAGCTTCTGAGAGCATCCCTATAAGCAGAGGCTCTTGTCATGTAAACCCGTTGCAATGCAGGCCTTAATGTCTCCATTCCCCCCCTTGCAGCAACAGCTATCCATTGTGTTCAAAGTAAAACCGAACTCAATGCCCATAAACAAAAAGTGAACATGAATCATAATTCAGGATGGAAAACACATTGGCATAATCAAAATTCCCTCACAATCCAAAGAAAAAATGAGAAAATGAAAAGATGTAGACAGATAGAGATGAAAAACCTTTTAAAGCCCATGTTTGGCCTTCATTTTATCTAAAATACAGTATTACACATAAACCCAAAACTTTTCCTTCTTTTTTAACCACACATTTTTAAAAAAAAAAAAAAAAAAACTATTTCAAAATATATTTTACCTTTAATACATTAAAATGGAGCCAAACAAGGGGACTTGTCCACCATTTTAGATCAAGTTCATCAAAATTCAAGAGTTAACCCTAGATTTTTTATTTTCAAGTGTTTTGTTGAACATCCCAGTCTCCTCCCGCGGTGAACAATGCATATTATGGAACTGTTGCATCAATAAGATAGTTGTATATGAAAATTTCAGCATCATATCACTAGTATATCACTGGTAATAGTTCAATTCCCATATACTTCTATATCTGCTAAAAACAGGCACAAATGTTCTGTATAATAAATTGCATGCCACAATAAAGACAGCTACAAGGAAAGCTTGAATCTTGATCTCTCATCTGTGACACGGCTCAGTCTCAACCCTCTTGAACACTGTAAGCTCTGAATATCTAAGCAGACCTTTTAATTCATGTGATATTATTTAGTCATCAAATTTCACCGGGTAAAAAAGAAATAAAACTCAACCCACGTGTGAAAGTCTTTAGCACTTCACTTTCCTCTAGATTTATGCCTTCTTGTACTTTCCTAAATAGTAGCATCGCTTAAATTTTTTACAGCAATGGTATAGAAGTTAAACATGTCTGCTTTGAAACTGTAAAGCATCGTATTTTTTTGGTTTTCTGCCAGTCGCAGTCCCTGAAATAATTGAAAATTTCATATCAAAACAATAATTTGTACTATTACTTACCAAGATCCTCTAGGGTCGACGGTTCCCTCTCCTTTGTTGTGCCTTTCTCCCCATTGGATTCATCTTTGCTTTCTTCCTTTTTGTAGTCATTTGGCCTGAGTTCTGGACCTATATCCCTCACCCAGCTAGCTGCATAAAGTCTAGACGCTTCCTTCAATACCTAATACATGATGACACAAAACAAAACTATTTCATGACTAATATATAAAACAGACTTTATAATACATTTAGCACATAAAATCGATAAGTTTCAACGTAAACAGCTGACAGAAAGAACTCACAAGGAAACGCTCTTTCCAAGTAAGTTTGTGACGTTTTTTTATGTGAGGGGGATCAGGCAAAGACGAAGGAAATGCTATTTCTTTGAGATCATGACGGACATAGTCGTAAATTTTCCTGCATGCTACCTTCAGCTTCATGCCAACTGCTCGTTTAGTATAATCCTGCTTATAGAACAAAAATGTTAAACAAAATAAATATAACACTAGGAAATGTTTCGCTCATATGTATCTATCCTTCTATTTCCGCTACAAGAGTATTTCAGTCTTGGTTAAGAGACTGAAAATGATTGTAATTTGAATCTCTCATTCCTACTGGTTTTATAATTTTAGAAATTTTTATTAGTGAACAAATAAAAACAGGTTCGTTCCAGTCAGCAAAGGCTTTTTAGCTTTTCTTACACAATTTACTCATTGAGGCAATTCATCAAGCATGTTGTGCACCTTCAAAATGCATATACAAGGAAGCACAAAACTAATTGGTTCAGATAGTAAAGAATAGTATTACATGGTAATTATAAATCCAATAGTATAACATGGTAAAAGCATTAGAAAACCAATAATAACACATGGTAAAAGCATTATGAGCTATTACAGAAAGCAAAATGCTGAAAGAACATGACCCACTGTGAATTTTAAGAACAAATTGAAATTTCTTCACAGGAGATGGCGATAAACGTGAATCAGAGACAAAGGGGTTTAAAAGATAAAAAAATTGCTTTGCTATGAAGAATTGAAACTGGAAATTAATCATAGATTTATAGTCGGTAAATAAAGGCAACATTTAAAAAGACTTCAACTTTTCACTTCATATAAATCAACCCTTAAAGACCACTACCCAGCAAGACACAGTACACACCTTAAGTTGCCTAGAATTTTATGGAGAAACCGCCAACCATTGTTGCAGACTTTGCAACAGGCGTTGGATTTGTTGTTTTACAGTTTTTCCTTCTTTTATTTTATTTTATTTGTTTATCTATGTGTCAATCAAAATCTAACATTTGACCACCAAACGTGCTACACGTCAACTTCCCATTATGAAAATTGCAGTGAAGGTCACTAATCTTTACAAAAATGTGCAAAAAAGTCATCATTTTTTAAATCCTTGCAGAATTTTCCCAACCTTTTATCATTTGTCCCTACAGACGTTTTTCTCTAATTAATCCTCAAAATTCATGCGAGCATTCGAGGTCAATCCACACCTCCATACCTATTTGAAAGGAGAGGATAATGTTGTCCTTTTATTTTACCTTAATCGTTGAAATAGACCAATTCTATCATCAAAGACATACCGTGTCTACTTTAAATGTTGAGATGTCTGAAGCTATTTTTAAAGATTATGGTTATACACTTCATGTTATTAAACGTTCAGAAATCAAATATGCTATTATCCCTATATTCATTTGGATTTGATTCGATCAATTATACTAAGTCTTCAAATATTACAACTTGTTGCACTTCCATCCCCGTTTAAATTTATTTATTTATTTATTTTATTTATTTATTTATTATCGCATTTATCCAATTTTGCCCCTTTTTTATGTTGGGAAATGGCTTCTCTATCGAATTCTGTAAATTTTCTTCAGCACCACCTTAATTCTTCTATCTTCGCTTCATACGACATCTTCTCCACCTCTGACCGACAGCTAGAACTCACCTCCTATGACCTCACCATTGATTCTAGCTCGCTTGACTCGGAGTGTACCTTGGAGGATGGGGTTTTCTTCCTACCGAAACAAGAAAGTGGTAATGATTCTTTTATTTTAGATGTGATTTTTTTGTGGCATCAAAGATGGTGGTGCTAAACAAGCAAATATATTTTACTACGTTCAAAAGTTATTTAAAAGTAAAGTTTAAAGACATTTATATTTTCTAACAAATTTGGATAAGTTAAAACCAAGGGCGGAGCCAGGAAAGTAACTCAATGCAGGCATAATTCATCGATGTTGAACACCGAGTTTTTGGTTAAGGATTTAATGATGATAAAAATATAAAACAATATTACGATGATACTAATTAACAAAGCAAACCATTATCGTTCGCCAAACAACAAGAACTCTCCGATGGCACTCTGTACAACTCTTCATAAAAAACAAAATCAAATAATTATAAGAATGTGGGTAATGGGTATTTCAAATGTGAGGAAGAGACCGGGAGGCAGAGGCGATAAATTGAAATTGGAATTTCTGGCCGTCCCCGTTTGGAATGAAATGGATTGGCCATTTGGGCTGTGCCTAAATGCTTTGGCTGGGCATTGGGTTGGGCATGGGCTGGGCGTTAGTTATTTAATTACGAGGAAATTACACCTACACCTGATTTTAAAATACCATTTTCACANCTCGTATTTTTAGCTTCACAAATACTGCCTCGAGGTGTACTACATGAGCCTCACGGTGAGGCGGGCCTCAAGGCGGGTTTCTTGACAGTTTTTTAATACCATTGAAGTATCTAGTTTCATAATACAAAAATCAGGTTTTAATTAAAGATTTTTAAAAAATATTTTTATTTTTATATCTACCTAAACTATCCAAACCCTAAACTAATCCACATCCTCTCCACTCACTCACCGTCTCTCCACACACGGGAGCAACCACCGTCTCTCCACCTTCCATATTCTCTCCGTCTCTCCGCTTTCTCCTCCGCCAGCAGCCCAGTCTCCTCGAGACGACGTCTTGGTGCAGATCCGTTCTTCTTCCCTTTTTTTTTTAAAATTTTTTTATTGATGCGGTGGAGGTGTTGTTTGATTTATGTATTGTTTCCCTCAACATATTCCATAGATATTCTCAACCACCAAATTACATCTACAATGTGTGAAATTCAATCATTCAGACACGTTTTAACGTTAATCTTAGGCAACCCAACAAGGATTAGTGTAATTTCAAGAAATTAAAGCGATATAATTACAAATTAAAGAAGTTTTATGCAGGAAAAGAAGGAAATTCAGAAAAGGAAAACGAAGAGCAATCGAGAACTTACCAGGAAATACTGGGTTTTAGCCGTTGCAGCTTCAGTATAAAGTATAAACAAACGGTTTCTTTAGGTGGACGCCTCCTTTTATTGTCATTTTTCAGCCCTAAAATTATAGTTTTTTTTCTCTCTCTTTATTATAAATATTGTTTTCCCAGCCAACGAAGGGGACTTTGATAATTGATGTTGTTGTTGCTGAAATTGGTGTGGATGCGGCTGCGGCTGCGGCTGCTACTGCTGAGGTGGTAATGGTGGGCCCATCGACGGGCGCGGGTGGTGGTGGTGGTGGTATGTTTTTTGTTCGGCGAGGGTGGTGGTAAGCGGTGGTATGTTTTTGGGCATTAGTTATTTAATTATGAGGAAATTAAAAAAGATTGGGCCACTGGATCGGGCCTAAAAGTTCACTGGACTTCATTGGGCTCCACCCCTGGTTAAAACTTTCTGGCCGGTTTTTAATCAACTCTTTTCTTTTCAAAAAACGTTTTTGAATTCTACTCCAAAACAAACACCAATTATCGTGAGAAAATTAATGGACATTTGGATTCCTTTTGTTGTCCTCAGTGAAATTAACTAAGAAAAGGACATCCTTATGTTTCCTAGCATATTTAAAATACGATACATGCAACCCTTGTATTTCTCAAAATCATTACTTCAATCTAATACTCTATATATTCGAAGCATCAAATACTCTTGGACAATTAATTCTTTGAAAAAATAACTCTATATATTCGAAGCATCAACAAGAAATCCGATAAAAAAGTTTTTGTGGGCAATTATGAATTTGTATCTTGGTGATCACATGTATGGGTACGGAGAGTACGACATGCCTCCGGTCTGGTTTTATGACTTCTATTATCAAATTCCACAATCCAGTACCCGTCCTTTCTACACGGAGTTGGAGTCTGAAGCTAGAAGAAGGCCAATCGATTTTCATGCATGGAATTACTCGTTTCGTACACCAGAAGACGAGGCAAACAATTTGTACACCATAGATTTCTCGAAATACTTAGATTTTCTTGATTGTGATGAGGAGACGGAAAAACTAGACAATATAGATTACACGAAATTCACGACTTTTCTTGAGCGGGATAACTCTTTTTTTACTCCATGGAATCAGAACCCTAAACCAATAGGAAGAAATAATGGCGTCTCATATGGTGGTTCGAAGGAGTACATGAAGTTCCAACAAGGATCATTCTTCTCATACGATGTACATTCTCTTTTTCCCCCCTCCTTTTTAGGCGAACTTTTATTTATTTTTTAAACAAACTAACACAAAGTTGGAAAATTTATTTCATGCCTGAAAATAAATTAAAATGTATATGCTTTGGCAGGTTTGTCAAGTGATCAAGAACACCATCAGATTTCAGCCTAGGCACGGGCACTCTTAAGGAGCAGATTCCAAACATCGGAATTGTCTATTAAATTTTCTAGATATATGTTTATATTATTCCAAAATATAGGATTAAGATTTATTGTTTCTTTTAGATTAAGTTTTTTTTATTTTTTTTTGGATTTTATATTTACTAATATAAGCTTGTCTACTTTTTCAATTACCACTCCTTAATACAATCAAATTATTCTTACGAACATTTCGATTTTTAATTTTTCAAGAATAAAAGTTCTTTGGTTAAGAGCTTCTGTGCCTTGTGCCAATCTAATTATCGACTTCCATCACACGTAAAACTTTGTTTGGTTGCATGAGTGTTATGTACCTAACATAAATTAGGCAAATCTCATGATTTATTGCCTTAATCATGAGAAAAATAAAATATTAATACTACGTTACCGTTGTCAAGGTTCATAATTTGTGGTGTCCAAGAACCCAAAAAAAAAAAAAAAA
>CAIGRQ010259187.1:0-11257 GCA_903798375.1 Fraxinus sp. D2006-0159 | reverse complement strand
ACATAGAGGGTGTTTGGTAGAGATTAAAATCAGATTAAAATTGAAAATATAGCCGTTATTGTTGACTTTTATTAGACGGGTGGGACCCAATAACGGCCATATTTTCAATTTTAATTAAATTTTAAGCCGTACCAAACATGCTCTAGATTTGAATCGTTATTTATCTATTTCCAAAAATTTTAAATCACAGCTTTAGACATAATATAAAATCTTTTAAACAAGTGAACATATATTAATATATATTAATCTAAAATCTCAATCTAGACATAAACATAATAATAACTAAAGTATTGGTTTACATTCAAGTTATAACAATGAAATAGCACAAATAGCGGTGGACCCAGCACCCTGCACCCCTGGTGGCCGCCTGTGTTGGATCCACCGGGAGCAATTTTTTTTAGGTTATATAGCTGATCATTCATTTTATTTTCAAACATTGAAGTAGTTCAGGAGGTTGAAAATTCCTTTTTTTATACGCAAAGTCCCGGTTTCGAATCCATCCCGACCGAATTATTGTGAAACATTTAAGGTGTGTTTGAGCCACATTNAAATTCCTTTTTTTATACGCAAAGTCCCGGTTTCGAATCCATCCCGACCGAATTATTGTGAAACATTTAAGGTGTGTTTGAGCCACATTATTTTGAAAAAAATATATTTTGAAATAGTAGATTGATGGAGAATGTATTGTTGAAAAAGAAGGAAAAAATATTGGTTTAATGGAAATTATTATTTTATTGAAGAATGTGTGATTGAAAATGAGTAGAAGAATGAAAATGAAAATTTTAATGTGTACCAAACATGGGCTTAGTTTTACCATTTTTAATAAAATCAATGGAATAGAGAAAGAGAATCGAACCGATTACCTCCCCTTCGAATTATTCAAACTTCATCATTGTGGCACTTGTTAAATTGTGCATTCAATGTACCAAAATAATATATGTTATATGTTACAAGTTTTAATGCAATTGTAAAATTACAAATCCATGCTCTTTCTTTGAATTATACAAAACTTGGCCAAAATATCATTTGGTAAATATTACTAATTTGTATTTAGTTTGAACAAAATAATTGTTATATTTAAATTTTAGACCTTGTTTGATTCCTTTTTTTTTTTTTCAAAATACAATTTTCTTTCTTTTCAACCACACATTTTTCAATAAATCTTATTTGATTCTTTTTTTTTTCAAGCACACATTTTTCAATAAAATAATATTACATGCAAATTCAAAATTTTTCCTTATTTTTAACCACCAATTCTCCATCAAATCATCATTCCAAAATACATTTTTTTTTTGGCAAAAAATGGCATCAAAATGGGCTCTTAATAAAATTGCTGCCAACGGTCTACGGTCAACACGGCCGCCCGTGCTGAATCAAAACTCTGGATTCGCCACTGAGCACAATGTTCAACCATTAATTGAAGGTTCTACTGTCATGAATCGTTATTTGTTGAGTACAAATTGTACCAAAGTAACTTATTATTATTATTAGATAAATTGTTTGATTTGATTTTAGACAATCTTAACTATCAAAACCACTAAGCGAATCATTTCCAAAATAGTTTGATTCAAATCAAAAGCAAAATATCAATAAATCACGAACAATTTGATTATTCATGGGCAATAGAATATGTAACGGGGGCGCCGAGCTTGGCTCAATATCCGGATAGGAGACCTAGGAAATAGGGGTGGGTGCTTTTTCTCGAAATTGGTGGAATCGGACCGAAACCAAATAGAACCAATTGTTTCGATTCCGGTTCCTCTACTAAATGGGTCGATTTTGAGACTATATATCGAGAACTGATCGGTTCTTGATACTACCTTGAGAACCAATAGTAAATTTGATTTTCTCGAATTTCTCTTTTTGTTAGTGCATTGCACAAAAATACACCAAATCTTTGAAGATTAGACCCCAAAATCTTCTAATGTCAAAATTTAAGTTTCCATACGCTTCTTCTTTCCTTCAAAGCGAAATCTAGTGTGTCATCAAAATTCAAATTTAAATAATTTTATAAATACTTTACAAATTTATAGTTTTAATGCAACCAAATAGGAAAAAAAATATAGTCTTAGTTTTATATTTCATAAGAACTCAAATTTCTCGTTATTTTTAAATTAATCGGCTATCAAGAGTCAATATCATACAAAAGATATAAGCCTATGTTTGGTCCCTATTTTTTCAATACTCATTTTCAACCACACATTTTTCTATAAAATAATTTTATATGTTAATTGAAAACATTTCATAATTTTTTAACCACATATTCTCCAACAAAACACTATTCTTAAATGCATTTTGACAACAAAAAAAGGTTAAAATTTGAGATTTCTTCTTAAAAGGTCAATCTTATTAAGAGTCTGTTTGGTAACAATTAAGATTGAAAATATGGTCGTTATTGGGTCCCACCCGTTTAATAAAAGTCAACAATAACGGCTAGTTTTTCAATTTAAATCCGATTTTAATCTCTACCAAACAGGCTATAAGAGGAATAGTCCAAACTTTTATAAATTGATCTATGTTTTCATCTTTATTCGATGTGAAATTATATCACTTAACATATTCTCGCAAGATGGTGGCTCGTTTGAGCAGACCAATCTTAAAATTCGTGTGCTCAATTTTTTGAATCTTAATCGAATCGAATTGCTTGTTGGAGTTTAATGAGCTCCGATACCATGTAAAGATTTGGAGTTTCATTTTAAAATGTTGAAGATGGATACATGTATTCTTGAATATATTGTTATACAAATGATATAATGAGCGCCAATGTTCATATTATGTTAGAACTGATGACGTGTCATATGAATCCATTAGTTAATTTTAAACTTAATTTAAATTTTAAGACTCACCGTAACTGCCGAGCAAGAAAAGATATTGTAAAATATATAAATATTTGTGTGGGCCCTTTCAAATTGGTTGGTTCAAGTGTCTTCCATAAAATAGCTAACAAGCGTTCTTACTTCCATTCAAGATCGAGATTAAGAGGGAGAAAGACGCAGATATCTTGGGACACGTGTCATAGACCCTTTTATTTTCAGCCACAAAAACCCACAAACTTCCAAAACCACGAAGCAACAAAGGATCCGTTGCCACTCTTGACACCTTCTCGAATTCTCTAAATCATTAATTTATTGCAATAAATTTGAAAAATCCAACGTGGAGACCCCTGTTCTTCGCATTTTCTTGATTTTCTTCTGTATTTATTCACTGTTAACTCCTTATTTTTGATCTCTCTTGCATTTTGTATCTTCAAGATTTTCTCTTTTTTAACACTTCTTATTAATCTTAATTCTGTAATTCTTGGAGCTATGCTTGCTGAATCTCAGGTATGCGTTTTTCTGCAAAACTGTACATATTTTGCTTTTGCTTTAGATACCCTGTGGCACTGCTCTGGTGTATATCTTCATTTAGTGTCTTTAGTTATGATATTATGATAATATGCTAACTGTTGAACCATTAATCTCTGGATAAATTTGATTAAAGAACTTAGATTCATATGTTTTGGAATGAAAAGAAGGATGAGTATTTGTTTCTATATTGGATGATAAATTATGCATAAAAGAAGCAAATCTCTCAATGCCATTGGTGTAATCTGATAAATCAATTTTCTGGATTCAATTGGACAAGTGTTTTGGAATCTGTGTTTAGGAATTGGAAAGGTATTCAAACAAGTTGTGGTAGCTAGTCTTTCAAGTCTTAGGACAGGATGTATTATTTAAACACTTTTTAGTGAAATCTTGGAGAATTGTCCTGTTTTGGTTATAGATAACAGGAACTCTAGTTTAGATATAAGCACTCAATCAATATCCCTATCTAATTTTAGGAAATTGATCTGTAAATTTTGAATCGTTTTGGAAAGATCTTGATTTTCACCTCCAGTCAATTGATTCCATTTTGAATGCATCTGTGGACTCGACGTTTTGACCTTGTCGTAGTTAACAGAATTCATTTAACTGGGTACATGATAAATTTACATTTTTGCATGATCCATATTGAAATTTCCTCATATTATTTCTCTCTTAATAATACAGGATCAAGATGGAGTTACTAGCCAGGATGCTATGGAAACACATAATGTATTGGCTTCAAATGGAAATGGCTATCTGCTAAAGGTGTCATTTCCTTTCATGACTTTGTCACTTGTTTACTACACTTTGAAGTGATTCAATCCAAGTTATTCATCAATGCCACGTAATTGGATGTCTTGTTCTCTATATTAGGTGAGGAAACCCTACACCATTACGAAACAGAGAGAAAGATGGACGGAGGAAGAACATCAAAGGTTCATTGAAGCTCTTAAGCTGTATGGCCGTGCTTGGCGCCAAATCGAAGGTGCGTTAGAAGTTAGGTTTTCAATTCCAGCAAGTGGAATTCATCCACTCGTTATATATTCTCTTAATGCTGCTGATTGATGTGTTAACTATTTCGTGTTGCGTAGAACACGTGGGCACCAAAAGTGCAATCCAAATCCGGAGTCATGCCCAAAAGTTCTTTGCAAAGGTTGGCCTTTAATAATGAAGGACTAGTTTATGTACTAATCCTACACAACGATTGGTAGTGCATTGGCTTATTAATCCACAAAAAATTGTCTTCACTTCCAGGTCACCAGGGATTCATGTATTGATGCCGAGGGATCTGTTAATCCAATTGAGATTCCACCTCCTCGGCCAAAGAAGAAACCTCTGCATCCTTACCCCCGTAAAACAGTTGATTTGTCTAAAACAAAATCGATGGTATCACTTCAACCCGAAAGATCACCCCCACCCTACATATCTGCTATTGAAAGAGAAGATCTCTCTCCAACCTCGGTTTTATCTGCCCTTCGTTCTGATGCTTTTGAATCTGCTGAGGTGCATACATCTCTTCTCTCTCTGGCTTCATGTGATACAGATGCACATTCTACTAACTTACTATCGACGGATAATGATAATCAATATGTGAAACTCAGCTTAGCTACAGAAGAAGATAAGGATGTTCATTTATCGTTCCAAATATCTTCTGCTTCTGTACTGGATAATAAATCAACCACGGTATTCTACAATTTTTTCCCTTTCCATCTAATCGTCAATGAAAATTTCAGTTAATTTTTTTTTCTCATTTTCATCTTGCCCTCTGCAGATATTCGAATTGTTTTCTCAAAGCGCTGCATGTTCTATGGAGCATCCAGCCACCGAAGAACCTCGTGCAAGTATTAAGTTATTTGGAAAGACAGTTGTGGTAAGAGATACTCCAAAACAATCTTTAGCAGTTGGGGAAAACTCTAACTCATTGCCACCTGATGCCATTGATGAGAACTGTGACTGTGACTTAAATAGCGAAAAGCCTGTTCACGGGTTAACAACAAACAATTTAAATTCACAGGTTGCTCTTGGATTTGTTTCTGACACTGTAACTCCTCCTTGCTGGTTACCACAGCATTCATTGAGCAACAAGCACGACAATATGGAGAACAATTCTAGTTTTCCGTTGTGGGTTTATAACGAAGGTCTGGTGTACCCCTACGTCTCATCATGCATCCCAATAGCCGCAGAGAATGCTGCAGATTCTCCCTTGAATGAAGGGCCAAAGAATGAAGAGCTTCAAACGACGAGTACTTCGGCTGATTCTGATGGCAGGTCGGTTATTGAAGTTAATAGCGAGAGCAGAGATTGTGATTCCATCGAGTTGAAGTGTAAAGAAAAATACACAAAAGGTTTTGCGCCATACAAACGATGTGTAGCAGAGAGAGACATGAACTCTTCAATGACTTTTTTAGAGGAGCAAGCAGGTCAACGAGCTCGTGTCTCCTCATAGCAATCCGTCCAACAGCATTAACTGTAAAAAACAAATGGAAGGTTCAGCTTTGGGACTCTTTTCAACTCTATTTTACCTGCACACACACTTTATTCTTGCACAGTAAGCCTATGATTCTCAACAAGAATGATTTGTCATCATGCTTAAGCTAATGCAGGGCTAGATGATCATTCTTAACTTTAGCTTATTTGTAGGCATTAATTTTAGACACCTGTGCCAGTTGATTACATAGTGCAGGGCGGTAGAGGATAGCTGCCAATTGTGCAATTACCTGCAGCATTCGTTTTTCATTCTCAATTTATCAATCAGTGGCTGAATCGACAAGAGAGGTTGATTTGTGTGATTTTCTAGAGATTTTTCTTTCAGATTTGCAGTTGCATTTTAAACTGAAAAAATATTTTTAGGGCTGGACATGGGTCGGTTCGGTTCTGAAGAGAATCGAGCCGACCCAAAACTTTCGGGTATTTAATAAATGGAACCGTATGGCCCAAATATAATTATGGAACCGCTCGGGTTCGGTTCTATTGGGTTCCACTATAATTAATTTTTTAACACTTACAGCAACACTACATAAATACAATTAATGACATGTTTATTCGTAATTTTTACAAAGTAACATAGCCCAATTTAAAAACATATAAATAACAAGATGTCCAAAAAGATTAATTCAATGTGTAAAAACACCAAAAAGTAGATACTAATATTAAAATATTGGTGATCCATATTAATAATTCATTTACTTCAAGTAGCCTAAATGTTGGGCCAAAGGGAAAGGATAAGGCATAAATGTTGGAAAAAATCGAATGAGAATGAGGAAATTACACCCTCACAGGGTTTTAATGTTTCATTTTTATAAATCCAAAATCAACTTTAAAATTACACAAATCAGGTTTTAATTAATAAATTTTAAATTAATTTTTATTTAAATTAGTCTTCCACAATTTCAACCCTAATTATTTTCATTCTCTCCCCTCTATCCTTCTCTTGCCGACCCATTCTCTCCCTTCACTCTCTATCCCCGCCGCCGCCGTCGCCCGTCGACACCACCACCACGGCACCACCTCGCCACACCTAAGCCGACGATCAACAGTGCGGCACCATGCAACGATGCACGCCAATTGCCACTGCTTCATGCGCAGAAGCGCTTCCTGGAGCATTGACGGGGAGCTTCGAATTCTCTATGTTTTCTCTTTATCTATTTTTCTCCTCATCCGTTGTCGTGGTAGTGAAGAAGAAGGTTGATTTGATGAGGTTGTGGTGTGATTTATGGATGTTGGTTGGGGTAATTGTGGGCGGGGATGGTGGTTGTGGGTTTGGGCATTTTTTGTTGGGGGTGATGGTTAAGGTAAATTGGGATAGGGGTGGGGGTGGGGGTGGGGGTGGGGGTGGGGGGTTGTAATGGATATTACAGATCTTCTAAATTTAAGGTCAAACAACCATATTCTTGTACATATTATGATACATCATACACACAATATAGTCTCCCTATGACATTGTCATGATACACAATTAATGATAAGCCGGCACTTGAATGCATCGGGCAATTTACAAGGTTGGGGAACAAGCAGATCAACAAATCAGATATACTAAAGAATGATACTCGACACATTGCAAAACAGCAACTCACAACCTGTTAGTTCTGGGTGAGCTTCTCTTTGATGACATTGAAGATAACAAACCTGCTCAATATTGCAGCATAGAGCACATTAAATTTGATACTGACCATCAGGACCAGAAACATATTTATAATAACCAAGGTGATTGCACAAATGCGTTGCACAAAGAAAGAAGTGTGATGTGTATATACAATGGTGCCAAAACAGGCCAGGTTGAACATGCCCACAGTTGTCTAGCCCATTAAAATCCTAACACGTCTGGGCAATGGTTGTCCCACTTTTTTAGGCGCATGAGGACCATTATAAAGAAGCAAAAACAAAGTCAAAAGTCAAAGCAGAAAGCAATGGCTCTCTGCAAGGTGATCTGATGAGCAATGCATTTTCCTCCTTCCATAAATCCAAGCACACATAAATCAAAACTACAGCTATGGAAACTAATTGGATATCAATGACTGTATCACAACACATAAAACCTGACCTTCCCATCTAAGAATACGTCACATTTTGGGTGCTTTTATGACATTCAGCATATGCCATTCATTATCAAACTCGTATTTGTATATTTGCGTAGGCATATAAATACTTCAGTAACATGTATACAGCAAAAAGGATAATGTCAATATTAAACAAATAATTAAATGCTAATAAAGATATATAATTACATGCATATCCTATGAGGACTCTTCCATTGACTGATGAGTGACCTCATCTAGCATAAGATACTTATCAACGGTGTCCCATCATACAAATCCTCCACTAAATTATAGCCACTCTTGCTTGTTACTTTTGCAACAGATTTTTTGCAATTGCATCATAAACAAGCAAAAATTTTGTGGAGGGGAAGAAAAAGAGAATTAAGGATCATGTTTGAAGAGAAGGTAGTACTTAAGAACAGCACGATGATGCAGCTCGAGATCCTTCTGCTGGTCTGTCAACTAGAACCATTCCAGCCGGATTTTGAGTAGGTTGAGCCCTAGGTAGCCTCTTTGCTGTAAACACACAACAAATTTTAATGCAATTACAGAACAAAAGAAATGAACACTTTTAATAAACATGCAGGCACGCTAAGAGAATTGCACATATAAATATCAAGTGATGGATGCTTAAGATTATATTAGATGCGTGAATAAAATTATGGACCTAGAAAATTTAGCCATTAGAGTTCATTCCATGGATATTTGAAAGAATGAAAATTCTAAGCAACGAGTTCAAAAGTGCAGAAGTCGATTGCAATTATGTTTGAAGGAATACTGCTCCCACATTGTGCATAGCTTAAAATCATGACTGTGAATACTAAAGGAATTCTGATTCTTATCAATCACCAGAGACAAGTCAAGCCAAGATACCATAACAAGAGAGGAATTCAAAATCTTGGCATGGAGAACACTATATCTGGGGTAGCCATAGACTACGAGGACAGATAAATGCCAACAACCAAGAGCTTTTAGTTTTTCTTATGGACTTGTTGAACACGATGTCATCAAGCCACCAATCTCTAACTACAAAAGAAACCCATCACTTTTTGTAGTTTATTCAATAAGTAAACATAGCATTGGTACACGGTCATTATTCAACTGAAGATAAAAGATATGTTCGGTATCCCATTAAGTACAACATTTTAGAATATACAAAGCAAAGAGGAGAAGAAACGAACCTATCTCATAGAATATTTCATTAACATTAATAGCAGTTTTAGCTGATGTCTCCACGAAAAAAAGACCATTTTCCTCTGCATATAAACGTGCTTCCTGAAACATAGATGCATGAAAAACATGAGTATAAAACTGAAATGGCATTCTTTAAAAAAGAAATCAATATTAGGTAAGTACATTATACATATGTTTTTAGTTTTAAGTGTAACCTCAAGCAATTTACATTCAAATAAATGGAGATTAAAAAAAGAGGTAGCAAATTCACTCCCAAAACAGATAACCACAGCAAATGGATGAAAATGCATCATTTGGACAGAAAGGGGAGAACGACATTAATTTGGAAAACAAGAGTAACAATACAAATCAAGACAGCTACTACTTACCTCTGCAGTCACCTTCCTCTTATCTTCAAGATCAGCTTTATTCCCAGCAAGTGCCATGACCATGTTAGGATTACCTGCAACAACCAAAAAATTGTTGCGCAACTAAGACATTTACTGCAAATGATTATCCAGATAAAAGTCTAATGAATTCAACAGAATACATACCTGATTTGGACCATTTATTAAAAGTAATATAAAAAAATATAAAAAAACATATATATTAATTATCGAGGGACATTATTTCTTCCTCTCACTCATTCATTCTTGGAATAACAATATTGTATGACATAATTTTCTTTTTAATTATTGGGATGATAAGAGCTGTACATTGAATTCATAAACCAAATATTGTTTTCTTATTAAAGCACCTTGCTTTAGGAGTTCTTGCACCCACTTCTTAGCCCGAGCAAATGAATCCTGATTCATAAAACAGAACAAGAAATTGAATCATCTAAACTACACAAACAAAATTCTAGCACCCACTTCTTAGCCATGCAAGTGAATCTTGATTCACCAATCAGAACAAGAAATTAAATCATTTATACACACACAAAATTACACAAATGTACAACCTTCATTCACAATATGGCTCAAAAACATGCATTTTCTGTTCTTTTCTTTCTATTTTTTTTTTCCAAGAACATATTAGAAACCTAAAAAATTTAGATTACTACTAAAACCTTCATTCAAGACTAATATAAGAAAGTCCAAGCAGCTCCCATTCCAGTGATCCCCGTACATGAAAAACTACCATAAGACTTATTTTCCATGATTTTACACACGTTTCAAGAGAACTACCTATTAACCAAATTCAATCATAGGTATTGTACATAAAAAAGAACTCCCGCAAAAACAAAGCAGGCCCTAGTACAAGTTCAATAGTACACATCCAATACAACTTCCACAATTGATGAAATTAAGTAGATTCATACACAAACGAATTGAACTATATGGATACCGTGCTAGTGATGTCATAAACGATGATTGCAGCTGCAGCGCCTCTGTAGTACATGGGAGCCAAGCTATGGTACCTTTCCTGACCGGCTGTGTCCCAGATCTCGAACTTCACCGTCGAATTATTGACCGCCACTGTCTGAGAAAAAAAAGCGGCTCCGATCGTCGATTCCTACACGATCAATCAGTATTAATACTTTGATTATCATTAGATATAATAAATTGTTGATTATCAACCAGAAAGTCAGTTTTGATAAAGAAAACAAAAATAGGAAATTATTACTTGGAATTCGAGGAATTGGCCCTTGACAAAGCGTATAACAAGGCTGGATTTACCGGCGCCCATATCCCCTAGCAATACCTGAGAAATTAATTCACCCCATTAATGCACAAAATCCATATAACACCAAAAATTGAAGTTAATTAATTGAAAATTAGGGCTTACAAGTTTTGCATTGAGGTTGTTGTGACCCATATTAGCCATGGAAAATACAGAAATCTTATGATTGAAAAGATGAGGATTTGATGGAAGAAAATAGATAGAAGATTTTGTTTAAGATCACCTAAATTGGTAGGGGAATTTGAACAGACAAAATTGGGGGATAGGGGCAAATAAAGGTTTGATATACTACGTCGTTTTCTAAATTGTTTAGAGTCCGTTTGATTGCGATGGTGGAAAATGGGTGGAAAGAAAATATTTTATAGGGAAAAGATAGAAAATCTTTTCCAGAGAATTGTAATTAAGTGTGTTTGATTGGTATAATTTTCCACCCGGAAAATTTTTAAAATTTGTGTTCGTTTGACTTTATTTTACATGAAAATTGTCTATTAAAGTGATAATTTTTTCCACAATTGGTTATAA
>CAIGRQ010259183.1:0-12603 GCA_903798375.1 Fraxinus sp. D2006-0159 | reverse complement strand
AAATTACATAAAATTTGTATTCAATGATCAATTGCATCCATCGGACACATCACCAAATTCAATTAATTGATGAACAGATGCGAGGTATAATTGAAGTAACTTTGTAAATTTGATGACCATTTATGCTGAGAAATTAGTTTGGTGACTAAACAAGTCTATTTTGAAAGTTTTGATGAATGATGACCCAACATAGTTTTTGTTAGAATCAATAATAATATTCTGACATATTATTATTGATTCTTGGATGTTACTTGTATACGAGAATATTTACAAACTCTTCTAAAACACGGGCAATCATCAAGGTGATAAATTCATAAGACCGCGACCACCTATGTTTGGGACCCTCGACCTATAAATTAGAAATTTGTTTGAGTTTCATTTTGAGAAAAAGAATGCATTTTTGAATAGTGATTTTTTTGAGAATGTGTGGTTAAAAATGAAAAAAGAATTACGTGTAATTTTATTTTATTGGAGAATATCTGATTGAAAATGAGTTTTGAAAAAATAATTTTCTGATAAAAATGTGACTCAAACAAGGGCTAAGCTCATAATCCCGACCCTAGATTCGATCACATCTAGTTTCACCTGAAAAATATAATAATTATGTGCTAAGACATTGATTTTTAAACGTTGAAATAGGTTTCTTTTCCTAAAAAGTTTGCCAACATAGGTATAATTGTGATTCTCTAGTATATTGGGGAAAGAAATTTTCTTCATTGGTTATTATGCCTTGAGTAGCTTGATAGCTGATTGTAGGCCCACTAGATAAGGATTAGTAGTTTTCTATTTGTAAAAATCCATGATTATTTTTTTGTTGAAATATAAAATTTTAATAAATTAAAATTCTCTTTTAACGGTTCAATTCCAATTACATGGAACCAGTGGTTAGATGGAATTGAGACCAATTTAGAACCAAAGAAAACTAGACCGAATCGACTTTTGGAACCAAAAAACCAGACCAAATGGGCTCATTCCATCCCTAGTTAAACGTGTTATCATGTGAAGGATCGAAGTCCAAAGTTCAAGTCCGGCTCTCTCAAGGACGAGTGAAGATAAATATTGAAGCACTTGATCTAAAATACTTAATTATTAAAATTTACCACATGTATATAATTTAAATTGCCGTTGAAGGCATCCTTATGTGCAAGTCATATTCATTTTTTCTCGTCAAAACTTAACACAATTACAGTTTCAATAAATTGGTAATAGGCTTGAAAACTACTTCATCGAAAAGTGCGAGAAGTTATCAAAAGTCATGCTTATATCATTTATTCAAAATAAATTTTAACCGCTTAAACTTCTGGGCCATAATTGACACAGAAGAAAAGAAAACGATATAGTAATGTTATATAACATCACTAACACTATAATTTTTTTAATTTTTTTTTTATAATCGTAGATGTCCGATCAGCTTGCGCGCATCTCAATTAATCTCACGGGATCCTGAAGTTTACAGTCGATACTGACATCAGTGGTCTTGAGGGGACTCGAACGGTGACCATTGGGGAGCAAACTCAAAGTCTGACCAATTAAGCAATCCCTCAATATTACTAACATTGTACATTTAAATGAGTTTTGTAACTAAATTTATCTTTTAATATCACGTGTTACCACATAAACGAATATTTCAAAACAAATAATGCTGCGTAGTATCATTCGACACATTACTAGACTTTATTTGCATTTCTCTAAATATTTGCACGATAGGGAGAGGCGTCTAATGAGATGCAGTTTTAATGGCAGACACAGGACATGCAGGGTAGGTACCATTCATGGAAAGTAAGATCAGTTAGTATCTTTGATTGCTTTGTTCACCTCTTAATTTTGCATAAAATAAGTACTTTTTTTTTTTCTTTCAAAATCACTGTGTATGACATAAAAGAAAGAGAATAAACTATGAAACCACAACTTTAGCTGCATTATTTATAGCTGCATTAAAATAAATAATCTTCCAAATAGTAACTGAAAGTTTATAACAACATAATCTACCAAGGGACACTATGTTTTATTATGTAAAAAAGGCATAGATATGCACTCATATAAATTAACCACCATTTTGAAGAATTTAAAGCCCCTATTTCATATTCTAGGGAAAGATTGGATTAGATATGGTGCTTATTTGACGTATAAGACCCGACAATTTTAATTTCTTTTTCCCCTTTAATCTTGTTCATCGAATAATTTAGATTCGACATAATTTACGTAGTCAGAAAATCAAGAAATGATTATAATAGAGTATCGTGTTTAACAATCCGTGTCACCAAATAAATCAAGATCTTCATCCAAATTAAAGTGTCGGAAGGGCTCGATTTAGCTCGGAAACAAAAATGCGATATGGATAGTAAGTTGCGGACCATCATTGCTAATAATTACTCATGTTTATATACTTTTTTAAATAAAAAAAAATCATGGCGTAAAACCAAGAAAATAATCTATGAAGCACAACTTTAATTCTATTAAAATAAATCATCTTCCAAATGATGACTCAAGGTTTACAACAACAAAATCTACCAAGATACACTAATGTATACATTCATATAAAATTCCCAATTTCCCCACCAATTGGAGAATTTCAAGCCCCCATTGATACTCTTACGGGAAAGTAAATAAATATAAGGCGTATTTAGTACGCAGAATTGGACAGTATTTTTTTTTTTTTTTAATCCCGTCCATCGGTACAATCTACGTTACCGAACAAGCCAATAATAGTGGAAAATTGATCAAGTCTCCAAAACAAAAGCTAAAGGGGCTTTATTGAGCCCACTAGAAGATACTCACTCTCTCATCTAAGATTAGTTAAAGATCCTTGGTTTCTAAGACAACCCATTACTATACAAACTTTAACTAGTAACATAATGGCCATCACTTTCATGCTTAACCAGCATGAAAAGGATGGATTATGCTTGCTAAATAATTATGTTTGGTCAATGATGATTTTGGTGAACAACTTTTTGAAACTTGGGTGAAAAATCTTGTCCTATTTCTCTGTTCATCAGAGCCCTCTTGTTACTGAATAATCCAGCACTATTTCCTGGAGAAGAAATGGTGACTGGTGGAATGTCGACAGAGTTAAGTTGTGGGGGTGGGTGCTGCCACTGGGGTAGGGGTCCAGCCAGCAGAAGAGTTTGAAGAAGGGGTCCAGCTTCCATTACTGCTTGCAAGAACTTGCCTTTTTCTGGTAATGGCTTCTTCGGCACGATTTTCTCCGGCGATAGGACGTCGGAAAATGTTTCCGGCAATGGTGATGGTGCAAAGTTGTTTTCATCACAATCTGAGGAGGGAAGCCCAGTGTTGTTCTCATCTTCATTGCTGTTGATACCACTTGACGGTGCAGATTCTAATTGCTGTTTTGGGGGCTTTTTTTGCATTTCTACTTGTTGGAAAATAAGCTGATTTTCCAACATGAGTGTTTGGCATTTTGCTTCGAATTCATCCCTTTCTCTCATAATCTTTGATAAGAGATTTTTGAGGTGGAGAATTTCATCATCTTTTCTTGAAAGTTCTTCTTGTGCAGAGAGGACAGCTGTCTGTAGCTCCAAAGTTGAGTACAAGAGAGAATGCTTCAAGTCCTCGATCCCCTAAATCAAGTAGCACAATGCACATTACAAACTAAAAAACATTAAACAACCACAAACTAAGCTTTAATTTCCAGTAAATTACACTAAACCCTTTTTGTCACAATGTGGGTAAAACTTTTTGCTACCCCTAAAAAAAACACAAAAATATAAAGAAAATTCAAGTTCTTGATAATCAAATGGCACATTATAATTATAGAGTACATATCTTAATAAAAACCCAAAAAATCAAAAACTACTTCAAACTAAGCATAATTCCCAATAATTTTCGGTCACCTACACGAAACCCTATTACCCCGTTCAGTAAGTTAACCACAAGCGTCTGGATCTTTATACTTTAAAGAAGAAAATACGAAAATATAAAAGAAAGTGAAAGTTCTTGAAAAGAACAAACTTACATCTTCTTGATAGTAGTAAGCCCAGCTAAGAGGACTGCACTGATCTTCCATATGGTTAAGTTTTTTTTGTCAAATTTAGGACAAAATGCTGTCACATAAAGAAAGAATGTGTTTTATGAGGTTGTTACACTTCTTATAAGTGGTTTTCAAGTGGGCAGTTTGCTTTTTTATCTTTTACTTTTTTGGTCATAGGACATATATGGTTGGAGAGAGACAGAGGAAAGGCCAAAAGCATGAAAAGGGCAGGTGCGGCTAGCGGTTAACTTTATACTAATAGATTCTTAGTACACGAGGACCCTTTTACTGTGAAGGATGTTGAGAATGTGAATCCATGGAGGGAAAGTTGGAGGCTGTGATGAGTCATCTGTAACCACCTGCTGTGTATAGAAATTCGTCTCATCCATATATGATTAAGGACCAATATTAAGATTTACATAATGTCACATGATAGTTTACCATTGGATGATTTGAAATACAATTTAACTTTTTTATTAAATCATTTCCGTCCAACTTATCTTCTGACGCGGCTTCTAGACCATCCTTTATGTACAATAGCATAATTGTATTTTTAATATCATGCTTCTAATGGTAACTGGTGAATTTAATTTATGGGAGATGATAAATATTTTAATCTTTGCATTGTAACTTTCTGTTCATTAAAAATTTGCGTGTAATTATTTTATGATAATAGATCTACGAGTTTATAAAGAGTACGCACAAAATATGAGGTACAATAACTTATTCAATATAAGCATAAATTGTTAAGGGATGATAAATTTCACATTTGGTACCTAAATATAGATCACATAAAAGGGTTTGGGTTGCTTCTCTTAAAAAGTTGATATTTTAAAATAGAACGTGAGTCTTAATATAATATCAAAGTCCATTAAATTCCAAGAAATAATTTGATCTGATTAAGATTAAATAATGAGCACATAAATTTCAAGATTGATGCGCTCAAACGAACCACCATCTTGCGAAAGTATGTTAATGAATAAATTTCATATCAGGTAATTATCAAAATATAGATCAACATATAGACTTGAGCTACTCTTCTTAACGAAATTGATCTTTTAAAATGAAACTACAAGTCTTAGTAAAATTTACAATAGTTCATTATTTATTGTGCATCTAGCTAGTTTTAACATGTCTCTTATTGTTTGGGTACAATTGAGATGTGCAATGTATGAAGTAAAGGAAACCTCACACTATAAACCAATTTTATCGTGATAATTTAGTCGTAAACTTTTTCATAGTATCTAAGCAAGTATGAGAAGGGATGGGTCAAGTTTATTTCTCTATCCATGTCCTTGGGGAGTGCCTACATGTGTACATAATTGATTACCCCCTCTTACATAATGTGTGAGCCCCGTATGTATTTAAAAATTCCGACAATATAGTTCACATTCTCATTGCGAGTAGTAGGTAAAAGATTCGATAAAAAAAATCGGTACACATGTAGCATGATCCAAGTTTATTATTGTATTAGAAGTGGTTTATTTAGGATGTGTTAGGTTTATTTCTCTAATGATGTGGAAACAAAAGAGTGTTTAGTACTTCCAAACCTAGGGTTGAGGTGACCATTAGCATGTCTTGTATTGCCCAGTTGCAATTGATATCTGCTATGTATAAGGTGAAATGTCAACTTCGCATTGCAAGTCAATTTTATAGTAATGAGTTGGGCACGTTAACTTTATAACAGCAATATATATATATGATGGTGATATTTAAAGTGTGTGTTGATTTGAGAATCGGAGGGCTTTTGTTAGATAATTCTAACGTCGTCTTAGACATTCATTGCTTTCCAGATCCTTGGGACGAAGTCACTAATTCCAGAATTCGGAAAGTGTCCATGACTGTCAGTGGACTTTTGACGTCAACAACTCTTTTCTAATGTATGATGTTGCCCTTAGTAGAGTTCACGATGCCACTATATTTAGTCCTAATTTGGCCCCCATTTTCTGCCCTTAAACTCATTTTTAATTACATATTTCATGGGATTCAATTTTTTATCACACATTTCATCAACTGTCATCAACATCTACTAACCAAACATGTGGTTATTTGGAACAAGCTCATTTAAATGATGTACTCAATTCATTTACACTAAGCTCGTGTAAAGTATGGAATGAATCCAATTTTTCAGTTCATCCAAGCAAGAAATTTTGTCAATCTTTCATTGCATGTTTTATCGAATCGAGTAATTTGCTAACACAACAATATGTGAGAAGAGCATAAGTCAATCGATCTTGGATTAAGATTGATACATTCAATCGTAAATGAATATTGGCAAAGTTTTTGAGGTTCTACGGTTTGTTCTATTTTTATGACATTATTCTTGAATTATCACTATCGTCGGTGTTTTTCATACAAGTTGGACTTTTAATTTTAAAAGGAAAAATCAATTTTTTGGCCATTAATTTCAAATTTATATTAATGTTCGCTAAACGAGAGGTTTGAAATCTATCCAAAAAGCTTAGTTTGCAAACGTTGAATTATTTTAGATATGATTAGATTTGTATTTTGGACCAGTTATTTGTCCTTAGTTCAGACCTTCAAAATTTTCAACTTTGTTGGTTGGAAAAACATGTTCGATGTAAGTCGCTTAACATATCAAAATCTTCTCAGACAACAAAAACGACATACAACTACTATAGAAATAATAATAATATTAATAAATAGACAAAAAAAGTCATAAAATAAAGAATCCGCTAAGACTATAATTGAAACTCTTATTTCTAATATATTAAAAAAAAATTATTAGGGTCTGTTTGGTATAAACATTACTAAAATAAAAATAGAATAAAGAACACTTATTTCTAAGGGAACATGATAATAAGACAATCTTAATTTGTAAGATATTAAAAGTTTTTAAGGTTTGTTGTATGGTACAATTACGACTAAACCTAATCGTGTAGCATAAATTGAAGGTCAGATTATTATGGATGAAATGATTACACACATTAGATTTTATGACTTTTCCTGTGAGAGTACATGCTCTTGTTTTTTCCTTTTTTGACTCACATGAAAAGAAAAGGTATGCAAAATCTTAAGTATATTTCATTTGTCCAAACGGGGAATTAGTACCTAGACGGTGAAGTATGAACTCGTTACTTTAAAGCATTTTGTAGTTTTTCAATGTCAAGCTTAGCTGCTAATTCCCTGTTTGGAGGAATCTTTATATAATTGTAAGATTGTTTTATCAAATCATCTTATCTAAAAAAATTTACATGCTAGAAAATAACTTATTTATTATTCATATTTTGCTTTCAATGCACTTCTCGAATTAAAGTTGGATTATTTTTTCTTCTAGTAAAAATATGACATGTAAAGTTTTCATAAATGGATAGCCATGAAATTTGAACGCTCTTGGACTTGACGCTGAACTAATCAGAGAGATATCAACATGCATCACAATTTCTAACCTTCCAAATAAAACCCTAAACTAGAGATAAAATTTCATAAGCCAAGACATTTGGATGATTAGACATCATATATATTTTCAATATAAAAATAACCGTACATGTATAAATAAATGTTGTAATACAAATTGTAAAACTAGCATACAAACCACTAGATGTTTTTTTTTTAATAAACGTGGATATTCGGGCCAGCTTGTGAGCACCTCGACTAATCCCACCGGCCCTGAAGTTTACAGTCGGGTACTCACTTCAGTGACCCTGATGGAATTCAAACTCAATATCTGATCAATTGAACAACCCCCTTAGGGTTACATTCAAACCACTAGATGTGGAATTTTAAGGTACGATTTGAACTATATAATCATTTTCAAGAATCAAAATTACTCATGTAATTTCAAAATATTTACCAAAATAATTAGTCTCGTGTTGATGGCAAGTTTAATAACGCAAATTGAACTATACTAACCCCCTATTTAATTTTGCTAAAAATTAGATTTTTAGTTTATTTTGATAAAAGTTAATAAAATATATAGTTGAAAAGTTAATAAAAGTTGTGGGTTTTTATAAAATGTGTGGTTGAAAACGAGTTTGAAAAAAATTAAAATTTCAATTTATTATGTGACTAAATCTTATCCAAAGGCCCACACATCTTCCGAGTAGATGATGGAGGGAAAATGATATTAGAGGAGATTAATTGTGGGGTCCTTATGAGAACCTTTTGGAGAACAAAGTGAGAATTAAAGAGAAAAAAGATTAACGGCTTAGATTTCGACGAAATTCAAAGAACTGTACAAGGAAACTGCTCCACCACGCGTTTGCGTGTGGGGTCCCGACACCCTTTCATTTTTTTATTTTTATTTTTATTTTAAGGTTCTTTGTTGAATTAAAAAATATGAAATTTTACTAGACATGGACAAGTTATGTCTAGAAGAGTGAGACAATATAATCTCAGTAACAATCTTAGTATACAGTAAAATGTGGACCAAACATTATATTTAGGGATATGGGTGGTACAAATGGATCTTATGTATTATTGATTGAATCATGCTAGAATTGAATAATCCCAATTCAAAAAAAATTATACTTTAAAAAAATTACTAAATTTGTTGGAAATTTGGTTTTCAATTCTAATTAGATAAACCAAGAACTCGACTAGAAATGTTTGATTCTTAGTTATATCAATACAATACAGTTAAATTATATTTAAAATCAAATCGAACCGACTAGTTTGGTTGGTTCTAGGAAAAAAAAAAATCACCCTCATTTATATGGTTCAAATGGCCATGAAAGTTGATATCAAGTATAGTAAATAAAAAAATAAATAAATGTTTCTCATTTTACCTTTAGATTTGTAAGTTTAGAAATTGTCTAAAATTGTAAGCGACGGAAAACGTATTAACAAATTCATCTTGAACTTTTAATAAATATAAGTATAGTAAAATTTCAAATCAGTCTCTTCAAGGTCTTAATCGAATTTCAAATTACAAGTTAACAATAATTATTGCACAATTGTAATAGATAAGAATGATTAAAAATAAATATACATAGAGGATTTATGTCCCACTAAGCCAACATAGATAAATTGAGTTTTAAGAAACCTAAGATTGCAATTTGCAAGCACCATAATTGCCATCTTTTTTAGCCACTAATTTTAGATAGTGATTTGTTTTTATTCTCTTTGGACTTTTTCTTACCAAACATCAGTTATCATTACCATTTCTATTATGTGCTATAGAAATTTTTGCTCTAACAAGGTTTGAAATTAGACTGTTTGTGGATATCAGTATGGCAACTCTTTTAACCTTGGTCTGTTGAGACACATCCCGCGATTTACCTCCTCCACGATACTCTAGGGGCGAGGCGGTGGGGGACCTTCAAAGTTGGGGTTCAACCCTTTTATAGAGATTTTTGCTAAGCTAATAAATATTACTATTACTAATTATAAGTAGATATGTAAATTAATATAATTATTTTTAATTTTTAAAACAATAATTAACGTGTTACTTATTTGATAATAAGGTAAGAATTTTTTCAAAATAAGTAACTTTTGTAGTTAAAGAATTGTTCAAGCATACTTATTTTTACTCTTAGGCCAACATGGTTTTGTGTTTTTTTAACTAAACATGTTGGATGGATTACTTATTTTCTTACTTATAAATAAAAAATTATATATTTATCTAACGTCGACCAACAAAAAACTTAATTATTTTGTAACTTACTTATAATTAATTTTTTTCAAACATAGCCAAGCATGCACATATAATGCCTTACTTTTTAACCCAATAGAGTATTAACCCACAAACAAGGAGGCAAAATTTACTCATTTTGAAACATCTTTTGCCAACACAAGGCATCTATAACCTAGGACAAATGGGGAAGAAATTATGTAAAAACAACAAAAAAATGAAATAATATAATTGGGATAGTGATGTTGCGTCTTATTTACGATGTTTCATGTGTATATATTCATATGCATACGTAAATCACTTCGAGAGATAATTAAGGAAGAGATGGAGTGTTGAAATCTCAAATTTTCCAATAATTCTAGAAGATAATCATGAAGAAGAAAATGAAATCTTAAAATTCAAATATTTCAATCTCCCTTCAAATTGGTTCGAAGACGTCAAGTCCGTGGGTTTACATGCCCATATGAATCGACATAGAACATTTCTAGTTGGTCAATTCTATCTATACATTTTTCCTAGATATCATATTTTAGAATTCTTCTCTTCGTTAAATCAATTTTTTTTACTTTTATTGAATTTTTATTTTAACCAATTTTCATTTTAGTTTCTTTAGAAAGTGTAGGCTCCTGAGAGTGAAGAATTTTTCCTCGTATAGAAAAAATACAGATACTCACATAGGATGGACCCCATGTGAGTAAAATAATGAAAGAAAAAAAAAAACCACACCCCCCCTATCGTGTCTATTCTGATGTATTTCTGTGGCTACAGTTTTTTTGTACGTGTAGCGCATTTGGAGAGGGAAATACTAAATCCTGATTTTTGATAGTTTCTTTCTTTTTGTTCGTGCGGAAACACGGTTTTGAGCTGGTTAAGAAAACGACACGCTAGAGTCGTGCTTTTGTCATCTTGTTTCTCGTTTAAACGTGAAAATTGCCGGTTGTCGGGCCCCCCNTGATGTATTTCTGTGGCTACAGTTTTTTTGTACGTGTAGCGCATTTGGAGAGGGAAATACTAAATCCTGATTTTTGATAGTTTCTTTCTTTTTGTTCGTGCGGAAACACGGTTTTGAGCTGGTTAAGAAAACGACACGCTAGAGTCGTGCTTTTGTCATCTTGTTTCTCGTTTAAACGTGAAAATTGCCGGTTGTCGGGCCCCCCCTTCCATGCATTTTCAAAAGATCTAATCACTCCAGCACATTGCCACTTCTCATTTTCATAATACACAATAGTTCCAGGTGCATCCCATAAAAGTTTTTTTTAATTGTTTCTTTTTTTCAAAGAAATATGGTACGAATATCCAATATGACACACGTAGGCATAATGAAATAATAAATATTGAGTTTATTTTTAGAAGTTACAAATAAATTGTTTAATCACTACAATAATATCAAATCGATATGTCTTTGACCTCTACATCTTAGAGTCGAACCATAACATGACGAGAACTTCCCTAATCTTACTAGCTCAAACATTAGTCCAACTACACCACAAACATGTTACTCAAAACTTTAAAAATGTGTCGAATTAGGTGACCTAAACAGGGAGTTAGTTAACCTATGACCATTGGAAATGCATGGTCTCCATCACTCAGCGCCATCTAACACGACACAATAAAAAGTAAGGCTGAATCTCAAGTAATCAGTATGTAAACCTTTTGAGCAAACGAGGTCCAAACTCCATCGCACTCGCATTTCGATATTTAAGTAGGATGGAGCATAATAAATGGATGCAAAATCAACAAAGTTCTTCATTTTTTTTCCAAAATAATCATATTAACAACGCCTTGTATAAGAATGGCACGTTCAGTACATTACAAATTGGTCAACATGTCGAGCCCAACGTGCCAAACCTCCGGAAATTCATAGAAACAAAAGAATGATGATGCCTCAAAGAAAAGGAAAATTTCCGGAAGATGAACGAAAGCCGACGACTGCCATATGTCCGACCGTGCAAAATAGTCTACTTCCTAGCATTTACACCTACAGTAAAACGAGATAAAAGATTAAAAAGCAAATAATACTGATAAATTTTGAGGAGAATAATAAAAGCTTGGACAACAAACAAGGTTCTCTTTACAAGCTAATTTGGCCAGCAAATCAAATTGACAGGAGTACAAATGGTTCGATCAAATATATTCTCTACTCTCAACACCGAAAATTCTACTCCCTAAATCTGATGGGTTAGGTAACTATTTGAGATTTAACATCATTGACCATTCTTAAAAAGGAACAAAAGTTTTTAATTTTGGTTCTAGCTTACTTCAGATAATGGCACTTCTAATGATGGCAGTACACAGATGATCAACTAAAAAATGCACAACTCCATACGTCGGCAGCATGAAATGCCTGAAAAGAAAAATGTCAAGGACAGTTTTCAACAGGAAATTACAAAGGTGTTGTGCATGCACTATACACACAAAAGAAAGCTCTTTAAATTATGCATATTGTGAAAGTAATTATTCCTGATAGAATATCAAGGATAACCATAATAGGTAGTATCCACCCCCCAAGGATTAAACAACTTCAGCAAAAAACCTTGTCATGTCGAAAGCAAATGCTAATTTCATCCGACTGAAAATTCAGTATTATAAAGAAGATGCAAAGCCAAGTTTCAAGGTGTAAGACAATAGCAGATAATTTCTTACTATCTCAAAGGGATACTGTCAAAACCAGAAATCCAAAATTCTACCAAGTGAAAAGGTAAAGCAGACAACAGTCAGTTTTATGAACAGCAAAAGTATCGTAATCTATGTAACCTTTAGAAAGCAGACCACCCTCCTTCGCTCTCTTCATTGTCCACGGAACCTGATGATCCTTCACCTTTAATAGATTATTTGGTTTTCCAGCCATCAGTGGCTTCTGATTTATCCTGATTCGTAAATGAGTTTTCACCTCCAGGAGCAGTTCCCCAGGAGCTTCCTGCAGCTTTACCCCATGAACTGACAGGTCCTTCAACATTGTTAGATGATTTAAATGGACCCCCATCTGTAGCATCAGATTTCCATTTCCCAGACGTGTTCTGGT
>CAIGRQ010259152.1:0-14179 GCA_903798375.1 Fraxinus sp. D2006-0159 | reverse complement strand
AGCCTTGGCTCGATGGAACCGAGCCCGAGCCGGCCGAGCCGCCGAGCTTTTTTGCCACCACTAGACCCGATTAAAATACAGAGGAAAAGTCTTCAATGATGTAAAAGATTTAATGCAAGTACGAAAAAAGTGCTTTGGTTTTTCAGCAGACATGAATTTGAAAATTAAAATAGGGAGAAGTCTAACCAGATTGCTCCCACTTCTTGAACTTCACTAGCCATGAATGAGAATCAATCTGTGCCGGTAAAACCTGATCGACCCAAACCCAAAATTGTTTCCCTCGTTTGTCTCCGTAACATGTTCGCAACGAGTTTATACAGTCACAAAGAGGTTGCTCTATGCCAGATGGGTGAACGAAAACACCCAACGCACACTGCAAGAGATAAATAGTGAGTAAAGTCTAACCACCATGCTATATAACAAATTTCGAAGAAATAACAACAAATGCCAGTCCAACTTGAGGATTAAATGGAAATACTCGAAAAATATATAGAAAAATCATTATGATTCCAAATAGTAACTACTTTCCATAGTCAAATTTGCAAGGGGCTTTATGTCAAAAAAATAAAATAAAAAATTGTAAGGGTTTCGTAAAGTTGGATTAATTGCAAATTATAATACCTTAGACAACAAATGTTGAAGGGATTTTCTTTTTCTTCTGAAATTTTTAGAGAGCCAAGAAAGTTTCTTGAATTCAAATTGAGTTCGAACAAACTGCATAAAATGCTTATGCATGCACATGATCTCATAACAAGGAAAAGTTGCTTAATTAAACTATTTTGCAGGATACCATCAAATAAATCTACAAGATATGGACTTGTTCAATGGAAGGCAGCAATAGAATAGAAATTGTTCTCACACATTTAACCATGTCATGATCTGCATTCTTTTGTTCTCATCAAGCTCGTATCTATAACAAATAGGTGGTAAAGTAAAACACACACAAAACTGTTAATCTTTAATATGCTTGTTCAATATTTATCTATTTACTCTAGTCAAGAGAAAGCATCAACTTCATCCAGGTTAAAGCTAGCACTATCAAATTAATAACAATGCTGAGTAAGTAATAAACTACCAATAGCAAATATTATCACCTTTGAACTGTAAACAATATCTCCTATAAATACATGCAATAGCGATCAAATACCTCACGTTTCAGACACGTACTATTAACTCAGTTTTAATTATTAACTCGAGGAGATTATAGACTAACACTAAATAGAAATGTAAAATGCTTGAAACTGGAGATAGAAAAAGTAATTAATCATACACAAACCGCCTTAAGATTTGCCATATAAAGCTCAGAATTTTCAACTTCTGCACGCCTCCATCTCTCATAAAACAAGTAAAATTTCACTACTTCATAAGAAGGATCAAATTTCTCCATCTTAGAGTCCATCAGGTCTGTGACATCTCTAGGAGATGTACTTGGACCTATGTGGAAGTGACCAATGGCTTGTATAATACCCGCTGCACATCTCTCTGTCGCATGAATTATTTTAGGATTATCTTTAGCATTTGCAGCATGCCACTGCAACAATTCTTCCTGGGCATTACTAACCTGCAAAGGTGGACAAATTTGTAGACAACACTCGTAAATACAAAATTAAAATCCGTTACAAGACGTCAAAAGGTTGTGAAGAAAACTTTGGTAAAACACTAACCATCACACCATATACATCTGGAATGCTAAATAATTCAGCGTCATTACCAGAATCTCCACAAGCAAGTGTATTATTTGGTAATTTACCCACGGCTTTTAATTTCTTAAGCAAATAAGCGAGTGCCTGCCCTTTACCAGCACCTTGGGGCAATATATCCAGGTCCATCCCTCCACTGTAAATTATCTTGACGTCCAACTGAGCAATCGCAGAGCAAAAGGTATGAACAAGAAGTTGAAGAAGACAAGGAAAATGAAGGCTTTGAAGCACGAAAGTTGAATTATACCCCACGAGCTTCCAAGCATGCAGATAGAGCTTTCATCACATCCTGGGCCTTGTCTTTCTGAACATAAAAGCTTACTTTATGGGGACGTTGCTCTGTCTCTGACTGCATGCACCCAAAAATTTATTACAACACAAAAGGTCCTTGTGCAAAAGTAATTGCCATTTGATTTATACAAAAATACTGTCATGATCATCTTAAATTTAACACATCTGGCAGTAGTCAGACGTATAATTGGTATCAACGGGCAGATGTTAATTTTTATAACTATACCTGAAGAGTAAGCTCAGGAAACTTGCTTGTCTCCTCTGATACTATATTTTTGTCCCATTTCTGATTTAAAAATTCAACCCAACCATCATCTGGCTCCATAGAGTTTCCGTATGTTATTTCTGTTCCCACAGACATTATAGTGATATCTGGAGTCAGCATGGGCTTCTCTTTTCTCAATTGCTTGTACAACGTAGGTGACCTCCCAGTTGAGAACACTAACAAGGAATTATGACGATAATTGGATTCCCACAAGGCATTAAACCTAAGAAGAGAGAGATTCTCGGAGTCGTGATGGTCAACCTGCAACATGCAGTTCTCACATTAGTTCCTAATCATTTCAATGAATAAACAATAACTAAAACTCACCATCGTATGATCAAGATCCGAGACTATCATGAGGCGCGCAGCACCAGAGAGCTGATTCATGGTTGTCTTTATGGTAGCTTCACTCTGCAATTAAAAAAAGTGACCATGTTAATGAGAAATCAAACAACCCTCTTGTGTCTTCGTCGACCTCATACTACAAAAAAGAAGAAAGGAACTTCTGGGACAAGAGATTGTAATTTAAGAGAAAAAAATGACTAGTTTAATGATGGCTTTACATTCTTGTAAAAAAAATACTAATAGAATGACAGCTTGGTAAGAAGCGTGCCTTTTAAGTTGCACTAGTAAGAAGAATGAAGATTTGGAGTAAACAAACTACAGCATGCCTTTTCTATTCCCACAATAAAATCAGATATTTGTATGTCTTATATGGCTACAGAGTTAAAATGAGAAGTTAGCACAGAAGATTAAATCTTATAACCTCAGAAGATATAATTTGCATGTGAAATAGGCTCCACACAGACAATTATACAAACTCTTAAAATTGTGAACTCAGCAGTCACAAATATAAGATTATGTGAACAATGAACTTCAAAACATTAATGCCCTAAAAGTTTTAAACCTTTTTTTGCTTATAATTGGGCTTTAAGGAAGATTTGACTAATAAGAGGACAGTCATGCTAAATCTAGCTTCCAACAGATATGTCCATCACTTATTCAATCTTGGGATCTGCTAATTCTACTTATAATCGTTCGGCATTGATAAAATTTTACGATGAAGCTACACAGCTTCGTGATCTAAATCTGTAGTCACATAGATCAATGACATTTTAAAAGACTCCACCACTTATCCGATCCCCAAAAACATTTTGCCTAAGTGTTCCATTTGTAGTGACTCTGCTATACGAAAAGGGAACTTTTACTTATCATGAACATGGAATATCTCTGTCTCAATATAGTTAATCCTTATACAAGATAGACACAGAATCACTCAGTATTCTATATTAGATGCAATTTTTCTATAAAAAAACAATCGTAATTTATTTAACAGTAAGCAGCGTTGATTTCATTCTTAATCACAAATGACCTCCAAATTAAAATATCATCCCATTTTACAGAATTGCAGTCCATGAAAATGAGGTTAGAAAAGATCCCATTAATATTTCAAGTTTTTTTTTTTATTACAATTCCCAATCTAAAGATCTATCATTCCACCAACGATAAAGCATTTTAATCATGTCCTGCATTTTTATTTTGTTTTTTAAATCGAGAAACATATATCCAAACACGTTGATTCATGGTCTAGAAAACAAAATAATCATATTCTCTTGAAACCAGGAAAGATTAAATTTTGGCACTATAATATGAGCGATATAAATAATACATCAAATGATAAATAGAAAAAAAATACGTCCACTTCTAGACTTCCCATAAACAAAATTCCATTTAAACAAATAAAAAAAAAAATCCGAAAGTGAAGCTCTTACAAACTGAAGAATCGATTCCATAAGCACAAATTATTCCAGCAAAGAACATATATATGTATAAATATATAGAGAGAATAAGAGAGTGTGTACCGCGAAAACAGTGGAGAGAAAATGGGGTGGTGGTGTGGATTGTGGATGGAATGGGGATGAGGGGAGGTGAAGAAATACTAGGAAAAGTAGTACCTAATTGGAGTAATAACAAAAGGAAATGATGGTGGCACTCAACTGTTATTTTGAAATAGGGAAAATAGCATAGGAGGTCTATAACTTTCACGTCAGATGCAATTGACTCCTCGACTTACCGAATCAATAGGATGGGCGTCAAGTGGTTTGGTCCGACTCGTCCGAGTATTTCATACACACATGAATAGTAGCCAACCAATGAATGAAGATAGAGTTGGGAACATATATTTACCTTAAAATGGTGAAGCATATTCGATGGGAACCTAATTGTGCCACCTAAATTGATCCTTTGGACATACACACATGACACAAAGTATCAACTTTTTAATATTTTAGATATTAGACTAGGTTCTCTTGCTCGAACAATCATCGAACACTTTCGGTGAAATTTGGACATTTCAAGATCTATATTTTCGATGCAATTATGTTGATAGTAGTACCACGGGTTAATGTTAGCATTTATATTTATTTAGTTACCAAAATATAATTTGTTTATTTCATAAACATTGTGAAAAGTGTAATTTTACTATGTAGTCGACTGTTTGAAAGTTTAAATTATTACTTCATTACTAAGATTCAAGGTGATGCAAAATCCTTGATTTCGTGCAAATCTAAAATGCTAATGCCCACTACGGCCAACATCTACCCTTGCTCGAATACATACGACCAATTTAAGATGGGGCTTCGAATTTGGTTCTAACAAAAAGAGATTGTCTCCCAAATTCGAAATAGTTTGAAAGAGTAATATAGAAATGTCACAAACTCACAACAATTTCGGGTGAAATTAGAGTCGATGTAGTATTGGATATTGTTCAAGCCATCTATGCTCCTTATAAAATATACCACACCGAAAAAGGTTCACATAACTAACTGAAAAAGGGAAAAACTTCAATTAAAACCTTATCAATTTAAGGTGAAATTTCCTGCAAAATGCATCCCTACAGCTATGCCAATGGTTGGTTTAAACATTTTAATCACTGCATGGTTTTATAGGAAAATCGGTTGTATGTTGAATTTTTTACATAGGAAAAACAATAGTTTTAAGGGTGTGTTTGATTTCCATTTTTAAAAAAAAATAGATTTGTAATAGTAGAAAAAACTTGGGTTTATGTATAAATTCATTTTATTGGAAAAATACGTAACTAAAAATGAGTTTGAAAAGAAAAATGTTTTTAATAGAACGAAGCTCAAACAATGGCTAAATCTGCTTGTTTATTTATAATTTTTTGTTCTGTAAATTTTTGCCCCGATCATGACAAATGACATTATTATGACATGTTCACATTTTCTCAACATATTTATGTTATTTCTAATGTGATAATAACATGAAATGGTCGAAAATGGATGGAAGTCATGGAGAAATAACTCGTACAAGTTGGAGGAAAAATGTGAAACAAACAAGAACGTAGAGTCAAGAGTGGGACCGTCAAGGTCAGGGAAGGTCGGAAGGAATTAGGAGTAGACCTTTATCGAGCAATAGTTTAAAACCTGTTTTTTACTCGATCATCATCCAATTTGTCTCATCTCAAAAGGTATCATGGACTAGAATGATGCTAATCCATTAGCGGCACTCTTTTGCTCTCCCAATAATCCAAAGCTCAAAATGCCAAATACCTACAAAAGTTGATCCTCTCTCTCACCCACAGGCCACACCCAGTGCCCCATCCTCTTCCCAACACATCTACTCTGGTGGGTGCTCTTGAATCCAACATCAACTTTTCTCTAGCTCTTTACCCTCCAGAGCAGCTGTGTTTCAATAGGTTCAGCACACTAGAATTTGGGTTCTTGAACATTCGCTTTCTTCATTCTCAGAAGTCTTATCAATTGTTTCGAGAAACCAGAATTGGGTTCTTGAATACTCACTTTCTATACTCTCTAAAGCACCGGTCTTTCAATAGTTCAAGAAACCAGAATTGAGTTTCTTGACTGCGCACTTTCTCGGTAATTCCAAAAGCTTACTTTTTAACCGCCGAGTATACCTGTTACTGATAATTGCAAAATGGGTGCTCTGAATTTTGGGTTTTGTAGTTCTCAGTTATTCAGTAACTTCAAGATTGACCCTGCGAGCAATGAAAAACTCAAGTGTAGAAAAGAGGGAATTTTCTGTTTTGATCCTTTAAACACACAAAAATTTAGTAATCACCAGCTTGAAGGCTTGGACTATGGTTTCTACAGGGCTAAACAAAGAAAAAGAGACATTTTTAGGTTAAAATCAATGGTGGGTGTAGATAAAGTAATGGAGAGCGATAATAGCTTTATCGAAGCCGACAGTAATTCTAATCACTATGATACCATTGTCATTGGTTCGGGGATGGGAGGGCTGGTGGCAGTTAAGGGAGCTAAGGTTTTAGTTCTGGAGAAGTATGTGATTCCTGGAGGGAGTTCAGGGTTTTACGAGAGGGACGGATTCAAATTTGATGTTGGCTCATCTGTTATGTTCGGTTTCAGCGATAAGGTTAGTTGTTTAATGGTTATATATAGCTAGCTTATATACACGCCTCTTTATAGCTTATGAGTACTTGTTGAAGACTAAATTAAATAAATGTATTCTTTCTCTTAAAACTTGAACTTTTGAACGAGGTAGTGTAATGCAGTATCAAAGCACTCAACTGTATTGTTTCATTTGTCGCTTTTGATGGAAAATGAAGTTGCCCTACTTGTGAGGGGGGTGTTGAGGGCAGTTTTAAAAAAAATAAATGTATTCCCTCTCTTATAGCTTAAGCTTTTAGATGACGTGGTTTAAGAGTAATAGAGGAATGAAATGCAGTTTTTACCCTGGTCAAATTAGTTGTATTCCAAGCAGAAACTAGTGTAAATGGGAACATTGTTTGATCTATTAGAAATTTATAACAATACATGCCACTGAAAGAAAAAACTGTGTGTTCTCTGGATATTCTCTTTAAATCATTATTAGAGACCTCTTATTGGTTATGGAAACTAAAGAATGCAAATATTAACTTTAGTATTCTATGCTTGGTTGGTGGTTGCTCTTGCATAATTCTTCAAGATATTTTTGCTTTCGTGCTTTTAGAGATGAATGCGACGTTGAATATGTTGGAAGGCTTCTGAATGAATAATAAATATCTAAAGAAAAATGTGAAAATGTTGGAGTATTTGTATGTTCTGCCACACTTTGCAGACTTATCTGTGCATTGTATTACTCTGGCATGCAGCATTTTCACGAAGGGAATAATTAGCATATCTGGTTTTTTGTTCAATACAAAATCATAAACAGCAGTGTCTTTATCTTTCCTTCGAGATGTTTTGTTTACATTATTCTTTCTGTTTTGTTTACAATGCTTCATCCGGGATGTTTGTTTATTATTCTTGGATTGTTTTTCTCTCAATCTTTAGATCTGAATCTGTTATATATATATCTCAGGGAAATCTAAATTTGATTACACAAGCATTGGCAGCGGTTGGAAGTAGAATGCAAGTTATACCTGATCCAACAACGGTTCATTACCATCTACCAAATGGCCTCTCAGTCCTAGTCCATAGAGAATATAGTGATTTTGTTGATGAACTTGTCAGCAAATTTCCCCATGAAAAAAATGGGATTCTCGGATTCTATGGAGTATGCTGGAAGGTTTGTTTTTATTGAGGTGATTGAAGCTTCCTCTTGAATCTTTACCTTGATCGAACCGAATTCATTGATAACTTGAACATGTCTAGGGTAGATCTTCAATGCCTTGAACTCACTGGAACTGAAATCCCTGGAGGAGCCAATCTACCTTTTTGGACAGTTTTTTAAGAAGCCCCTGGAATGCTTGACCCTTGGTAATAAATAGCCACCTGTGTTCTTTTATATTTCTACTGCAAAGATCATAATGTCAAGCATCATACAATGATACTGATGACTTTCTTTTCTTTTACTCTGTTTATCCCCAAGCTACAAAAAGGTTTTACAAGATCAAAAAGTCCACTGAGTGGGGCAATTTCTGTTTTTCTTTTTTCCATTTGTCCTTTTCTTTACAAATTTCCAGTTAGTTTATCTTTTTTTTCCCTGATAACAAGGTCTTGCGCATTCATGAAGGTGAGTCCATATAACTTGATATGTTATATGTAAAGCAGCTAAACAAGCTTGGAATAAAAGAAAACATGTATCAAGTAAAATCACTATAGTGGTTCAAAAGATTAATCAATTGATGGGATCTAATCACTTGACTTCAACTTAAGCCTATCTTATTTAGATCTTCATTCTTTTGCTAATTGTAGTCCAATCCCAGGACTCCTTCGGAGAGGTTTTTCTTGTGTAGATAGAGATACTAACTGGTTTTTGTACATGGGTGCACCCCCCAATTGCAAGTAACTACTTATCAAAGGAAAAAATGTCATGTATGACTATAATATTGTTGGATATACTAGTATTAAACACTACAAACTCGGGAAAGTTTCTATATTTCAAACATGTGATCACTTTTTCATTTTATGCATCGGGGATGTAAGTTTCAACCTTATATGTGTGATACTTAAACATTTCAAACTCATCCAAACCCACAGATTAATAAGTTGGATATCCTTTATTTCAATTCCACTTCGGTTAATGCTCGAATCTTTGTACCTCAAACTGCAGCTTGCTTACATCTTTATTTTGATGGATGCTTTTGACTTTCATCTCAGCCTACTATTTGCCCCAGAATGTGGGTGCCATAGCTAGAAATTATATAAAGGATCCACAGTTGCTATCCTTCATTGATGCAGAGGTAGGTTGTAATACAGTTAATTATATTTTCAAAGTTTTTGGACTTGGGCACTATGACTTGCCTTCTTCAGCTGTAGAAATCAATTTTGTTGGTTTTATTGGCAGTGTTTCATTGTGAGTACAGTGAATTCCATGCAGACACCAATGATCAATGCAGGGATGGTAATCTAGTTTATTAGCTTTCCTTCCATTTACATTTTTATCCATGTATTTTTTTTCTTACACATTCTTTACCATAGGTTTTGTGCGACAGACATTTCGGGGGAATCAACTACCCTGTCGGTGGAGTTGGAGAAATTGCAAAGTCATTAGCAAAAGGGTTGGTTAATCAGGGGAGTGAGATACTTTACAAAGCAAATGTAACAAATATTATCCTTCAAAATGGAAAAGCTGTGAGTTCAAGTGCCATTCGGGTCCTCATCGGCAGTATTTTCATTTCCCCGTCTTATTTGATCATTAAAGCATGAAAATATAATATATTGTACCACTTTTCTTGTAGGTGGGGGTGAAGCTGTCAGATGGAAGGCAGTTTTATGCTAAAACCATTATATCCAATGCTACTAGATGGGATACTTTTGGTTAATTTTCAGAAACCTTCCAAATTTTCATGAAATATTTGATCACGTCCTACACTTCTGTTTGATGCACAATTTTCTTTCATCGTCTTAGAAAGTTGCCGATCATGTTAAATTTATAAATTTTGTAGGCAAGCTCCTGAAAAAGGAAGATCTTCCTGAAGAGGAAGAAAGATTCCAAAAGGCATATGTTAAAGCGCCATCTTTTCTTTCTATTCACATGGCAGTTAAAGCTGATGTTTTGCCACCAGACACAGATTGTCACCATTTCATCCTTGAGGTACAGTGGCAATTTCAGAGGATTTGAAAGGGTGATTGCTTTTCTATTTTACATAATTTTTCCCCTGTAGGATTCAAATCTCTCTTTCCTTGAGTATGTAGGATGATTGGAAGAATTTAGAAAAGTCATATGGAAGTATATTCTTGAGCATCCCAACTGTTCTTGATTCGTCATTAGCTCCAGAGGGGAACCATATTCTTCACATTTTTACAACTTCTTCCATAGAAGACTGGGAGGTACAATTACTTGATATTTTACTGTAAAATGGTTATCTTTTGTTAATCAATGTTTTCTTTGTTTATTTTCAACATAATATTGAAATGGCATTTTCCTTTCAGGGTCTTTCCCGCAAGGATTACGAGGCAAAGAAGGAACTTGTGGCAGAAAAAATAATTAGCAGGCTTGAGAAAAAACTATTCCCAGGGCTTAAGTCATCCATTGTTTTTAAGGAGGTATGAGTCAGGAATTCCACCCTTGTATTTATTCAAATGCGTGATTGAAACTTCAAATCCTGATGAATTATGGAATGCACGTTCAAACTGAACAGAAGAATAGAGAAGTTGAAAAAATCTTGAAACAAAATATTGAGTGACTTTAGTTGTCAGGTTTACGCTACGGAAAATTTAGGTCCCCGTAATATCTTTTCCAAATTTTAGCATAGGGCAACATAGTTTTCTAATAAAAAGCCGGCCTTGCTTTCCAAACTTCTGTACTCTGAGAGATGCAGTCTTGTTTGAGTGCGTTACTTTTGTGGCCAAATCATTATTGCCTATCTATTTATGTCGATCATTTGATAAGCTCTTCTTTTCCACTCCTCTAGGGTTTTTTTTCCTGAAGGACAGTAACTAATATTTGTACCTGTCAGAAAGTTGAGAAATCAAAATTCAGCCACAGTACCATGTTATTAGCTGATGAAGTAAATAGTCTTATCTTTGTTTGTTATGTAAATTAAGGCTTCAAAGTTTGTTCATATATCCCTATGGTGCTTCTATATATGGCAGGTAGGAACACCGAAGACACACAGGCGGTACCTGGCTCGTGATAGTGGTACCTATGGACCAATACCACGTCGAATCCCAAAGGGCTTAATAGGAATGCCGTTCAACACAACCGTACGTGAATTACTTTTACTTTTGTTTCTGCACATAGTCTACAAATGAAGAAAAAGGTGATATTCTACTTTTATAGCACTTATAGTAAAGTACTCATGTTATGACTTTGTAGGCTATAAATGGTCTGTATTGTGTGGGAGATAGCTGCTTTCCGGGGCAAGGTGTTATAGCAGTAGCCTTTTCAGGAGTAATGTGTGCACATCGAGTTGCTGCTGACTTAGGTAAGATGGTGAAAAGAGAATGTTTGGTTGAGCTTAAAATGTTCACTTTTAAGTATTTTGCCTTTTGCCAAACATGTTTGACGGTTTTTAAAAGTTACTTTTTCGAATTTTGAGTGTAAAATCTTACCTTTTTCTACTTTTTTTGCCAGCAAGTATAAAGAAATTACTCGAGTTTTATGCAATGCATCTTCTTGATGAGGAAATGGATAGCATATTTTCCAATAATCTTTTTCTCAAGCTTGTCAAGTTTTTATCCTAATCAAATCAATCTATTATTATTCATGATCAGGTGCACAATATTTAGCGGTTTCAATGGTTTTGTTTCCTTCGTCTTTTCAATAGGGTTTGAGAAGAAAAATCCAGTGCTGGATACTGCTTTACTGCGGCTACTTGGTTGGTTGAGGACACTTGCGTGAGAAGATCCATACTGGACGCCATAGGGCAATCTTGACCTCTCAACGGGAAAATAAATGTGTCATCTGAATACCTCAATGGGGGCAATGAGATGTTGCGTGATGCTTTTTGCTCGATTTTCACTTTTCTTCTGTCTTCGTAATGAACTCTAGTCGAGGAATTTTGAAACAGGCGACTTAATAATCTTTATGTGAACTGATTGTCGTCATTTGTCTTAAGTCTTAAAAGAAAAATGTAAAGAAACTATACACGAATGCTTTCCAAGAGGCACAATAATTATTATAGCAGCGTCTTTCAAATATATCTTTGCACTGCGTTTTCCTAAATTATGAAGTTGAACTGAAAACAAATGTATAGGTTCAATGAATGAACTGGACGAAACTTCAACAAACTGGCCAGTTCGGCTGGCTAGAACCAACTAGTTTTATCTGAGAATATTCCAAATCACCGCACCATTGAAAAGGTAATCTTAATATCTCACCAATCACAATTGACTGCATAAATTTCACGAGAAATATGAAATCTTTTGACTAAAGTAAAAGAAATAAAGCAGAACACAGGGAAGCAGAAGTAATGTACCAATATCTGTCCGCACCGTATATTGCAAATGCTTCAATAAGAAAAGAATAGACATTGGAATTTTGATTGAGAAATCAGTCATAAATGTGTAAAATATACAGACAAGAACAAACTAATAACACGCCCCGAACCAAATGAGAATTCACACAGAAGAATACAATATATGCTGATAAAACCAGTAAAATGCACCCTACACCAACAAATGGAAGTAAAAACACACTGCAAAGGATTCAATTCGGCACTAACAAGGAATCCAAAAGATATGCATACCTCAAAGATGGAATGTGTTATTAGAATCCTATCACAGCATGTTTGATAAGGTGGAATAGTACTCGACAATGTTAAAAAGGAAAGAGAGCTAAAGATCTTGTCCGCAGTATTGTCGAATCCTATCCAGTTATGTGTACCAATCATTTCCCGTGTTCAAATTCATGGCCATAATATTTGCATGGGATAAGGGGCACTTGGCATCGGTTTCACACTTGCATACTTGAAAGACATCTCCACTGCCCCACTCGAGGTTCCCGGTCTATGAGCATGAGCAAGCCAGCATTGTTACTCGATAACCCAAACATGTATCTAAAATCATAAGATAAAAATTGTTGAGTTTAGGTACATTTTCTTCATTGGCTTCAGAAAATAACTTGGTAATTACAAGAAGACAAAATGATGGCCTTACTTGGGCATAAATTATCAGATGAATAAATGTCTATCCTGCATACAATCCATTCATTCAGTTTTTTCTCCTACTACTCAGGCAACAGGTATATTGATCCAGGTTTGCATATCTAGTTACATATCTGAGTACCCTTGACACAGGCTGCCATAGTTCCTGTGTCAAGAATTATGTTACTTCCCTCTAATACTACTAAAATACAAATTGTTGTCCTCAAATGCAAAATGCTAGTCAATGTCTAAAGTAAAATAAGGAGAATAACATTTTATGAAACTACTGTTTAGTAGTTTAAAAAAATTGACCAGCAGTCGTACATCCTAATTGTTTTGCTTAAGTGGAAATACAAGTATATAGAACATAGAAATAATCAACCTAACAAAGCAATTACTCAATGAAGAGCTATCTTTATTACAGAGTTCAGTAAAGATATACTCACCTGCATCTGCGCACTTTTCTTCTCCAGAAAACCAAGGTTATGATCCACTGAAAATAAACATAAGATAATATATAGTAAGTAGTTATGAAAGAAAAGTGTGGCATGATTCTAGAACAAGGAAAAACTTATAAAATGATAGTGGCATTTCATACAATCAAACTGATTGGATAATTGCACAACATAAGAAAAAACTTAGATAATTCCAGATGCATGCAACATAAAATAATCTGAAAAAGCTTTTGCTTTTCAGTCTTTACTTCTCTCTAGTATAATATAGAAATAAAAATTATAATAGGTTGCATTATATAACACAATCTGAAAATAGTAGCATATGAAAATCAGAATCAGATGGCATAAACTAAAAAGTTTTGTATGGAGATCAGAATCAGACAAAGGCGTCAAAAAACTCCAATAAGGAAAACAACAATATAAAACTATACTGAGTCCAATTCAGATACTAAAGCACTCCGGAAAGACATCAATGGAAATATTTTACAAGTTATTTAACAGCTTATACAGGCCTCATCTTTATCAAACTTCTTTGTCTTCATCTTCCAAAAAATCATAAGTTTAGAACTTAATTCTTTTTTTCCCATTTCACTTTTCTTGATATGAAAAACACTAATCAGATTACAAAGTAGCACAATCTAATTAAAAAATTTCACCCAATTGAGGGCATCTAGCATATTGTTTCATAGTAGCAAGATCACTATAACTAAGTCCATTGAGTTCATCGTCGTAGACTCAACAGTTACACCTACTTGTTCTCTTACCAAGGAAATGCTGCACTTTCAACACCTTTGGTTGGACTTAAATAGTCTTGATTTCCTCGAACAGATCTTGGTTTGGGTGTTTATTCTTCTCTGAGTCATAGGAGCAAGTCAGAAAGATTGAAAAATAGAACATATGCTCATTGATCTTCTTCCAAAGTCCTTTGGAACTTTCTTACTCACAAGTTGAAAGATTTCAG
>CAIGRQ010259149.1:0-12258 GCA_903798375.1 Fraxinus sp. D2006-0159 | reverse complement strand
ATATCAACACATATCCATTGGAAGAACTCTATGGAACATTGATGACATATGAGCTAAATCGCACTGAGACAAAGGAGAAAACGTTGAAAAGCAATGAAGAAGAAAGGCACTAACTTGTTTTTAAATTCGTAGTCGATGAATGCACTTCAAACGAAAATATGAATGATGAAAAACTTGATGATCTAACTTTTCTTGTTAAGAAATGAAAAAGCTTCGCAACAATCGTCGATTCCAAAAGGATGTACCCTCCAATGTTTATGTACTTTACGCACATCCTTCGCGATGAGTACGACATTTCCAACAACGCGAACATTGACATATACGAACAAGTGGGAAAGTCCTTGTGTATTTTAGCACACGACAAAGGATATTGGCAAATGTAAACGTCGTTCGGTCATTCGTTGCAGACTATCAGCCATTACTTTAAGACGGTCATACGTGCATGCGTGGCTTTCGTGACAACCATGACTAAACCAGATCCGTGATACAACGAAGGCGCGGCTCACCATCATCCGCATGTGGAACGATATCCCCTATTCCAGGTCATGTTCATAATATAACTGATGGTGAAACATTAATAGTGCTTATGAATTCCATTTGTGTTGATAAAATATTGAAATTACAGGATTGCATTGGTGCGATCGACGAAACCTATGTGAGAGCTGTACTGCCAAGAAATATAAGAGAGAATTACATTGGAAGAAAGGGGATTCCAATACAGAATGTACTGGCTGCCTGTGATTTCAATCTTTATTTTACGTTCGTAATGCCAAGAACCTTCGAGAATACCCATGATAGCCGCATATTGACCCGTGTTGTACATATTATGGAACTCAATTTTCCACAACCCGCGAAATTCACATGAGTGATTCAATTTCCATCACCCCTTATATCGTAACGTTATTGAGCGTGCGTTCGGTGTTTGGAAACAGAGATGGAAGATCACTGATTGAATGCCTACTTATAATATGAGAACACAAATAGCTGTGGCCGTGGCCATAATGGGTATGCATAACTTCCTAAGGAGAAACGGTTGGCTAGACGAGGGTTTTCGTAGAGCCGAAGAATTAATTGACAACGAAGTCGAGATAGATCTACCTGATGAAGAGGATGAAACTTCCGTCGAGCTAGACGTAATAGTTGAAGAGGATAAGTCGTGGCAGCAACTACGCGATTACATTGCATAGGTGTTACGTTAGTAGTTATAGAATGCGCCCAAATTGATTGGGGGGCTCAACGTATTCCTGTTAGTCATTATATATGCCGATGTTTGCGAAATCATTTATAATTTTCCACAAATTCATTTCCTTTTTTTTATCCACAGATTTCTTGGTTGAATTGGTAATTTCATGGCGAATTCAAAATAATTCTTGATAGTAATAATATATGTTTATGTGCACTTGCCTTCCACCTAAATTATGAAAACTATTCCACCACACACACAAGTTTGAAGGGTAATATTGGAAAGTAAAATAATGGTGGATGATGAAGGTCAATTCTCGCAAGTGGGAAGGAAACATTGTCAGATGGAAATTGATAGTTAAGGTACTTGGGTCCCACGACTTTTGAAAATTGATTGGGAAAAATGGATGAGAATGGGCTTCAAACAGGGGCTAAGATTTCCAAGACATTTAATAGTATTGGAAATCTTTATGAGTATGTTTTAGACAATGATGAGCACTTATATCTCGATGATAACTTAGGGTCGAGTTACTTTGAAGTGAAAGGGAATAATGCATATCAAATATCAATAGAAAAGAAAATTTTAAACCAATTAGAAAAAGCGAATGAATAAAAAAGATGTACGAAAACATGCATAACTTTCAACTCGAGTATCGAATTTTCATTCGTGAGTACAATTCGAAAGCATTTTTCGATTCTGCGTTGGCCAACATTTTCAAACTTTTAGGGTCAAATTCTACCGTTTGGAGACCCGTTTTAACGTTTTTCTATTTTTAGTTAATTTAAGAGTTTTTTCATTTTTTTTAGTTTTATTTGAATTTATCTGCAAAATTAGGATCTCAATTTGATTAGGATTTGTTTTTAATGCTTAAATACTTGTTAAGGTTGTAAAAACAACACATTCATTTTCCTTGATTAATAAGATATTTCGATTTTTTCGTCAATTGATGAATTCTAATATTTATAATATCTGTTCGAACGAAATTTGAACAAATATTTATTCGTATATCACGAACAAGAACAAGTTATTATTGTTATTATTCATCGTGGGTCACCTTATGTATAAGATTCTAACTTAATCGTTGAACTTGGGAAAATTATTCTCAATACAAAGATGTGACTGAAACAAATATTCTAACTGTATTTTCACCTTATCTATAAGATTCCAACTCAACCATCGAATTTAGAAAAGTCTTCATGGATGATCGTACCCATCGATTGGGTCCAGTTCTTTATGAGATGTTTTTTCCTTAAAATTATCCATTACTTATTTGGTTATTTCTCACGTCTCAATTCTAAACAATTTTTTAAGTTCTCTAAAAATAATAATAAAAAAAAATCTCGTTAAACTCAATATCCAAGTTCTTCTGTGAACAAGGAGAGGACCATGCGCTAATCGGTTACACAGGGGCAAGGGGCGGGAATCGTTGCTCAAAACCGCGGGCTTGTACGGAGAAAATGATTCAATCCCGTTTAAAGTCCGTTTACATGTAGCAAGGTCCTTTTAAATTTAAGTCTTTTATCACACAATAATAAAGGAATCGTGATTTTTAGCAACTAAAGACATGGAAAAAATAAAATAAAAAAATGGGATGAAGGACTCATCCACCCTTATCTTAACAGGATATTGGGACAAGACAATATGATAAAAATACCCTACAAAACAAGAGATGAGAATGATTGTCCAACCCCGATCCACCCTGCACCACCCCAATGTCATCCCTATCCAATGAATAAACAATCGTGCTTCATATATATCATGGTTTACACTTTGTCACGTGATAAATTGTCATTTGACAATTTTATTTTATTTTTTAAAAAAAAAAGCAGTTTTCATTCCATCACTTTTTTATAACCAGGCCATATCAACAATAATGTCAACCTTAAAATGTATAAATAACAAAATCAATATATATATATATTAAAAAACAAAAAAATAAAAAAATCGAAATATCAGAAAAAATAAACAATTAAAACTTTAAAAGATAACGCGAACAGCCACCAATAAAGCCACGAATAAAACCCCGACATTCATGGTGTGGACTTTCCTTGAACATGAAAACTAGGAAATCGAAGTTTCCGGGAAGGCAATAGCTCCATTCAGATATTTGTGTATAAAATAAGTCCACCTCCCGGCTCCCTGTGTGTGAGAGAGAGCACCCAGGACCAGCCATGGCTGCCATAGGACGAAGGTGGCTGCTAGTGTCGGATTTCTTTATGTCTTTCATGTGGGTTTGGTCCGGCGTGCTTATCAAGATTTTTGTGCATAAAATATTGGGCTATGGCGCCCATGACTTGAAGGGTGAAATTCTGACTTATGGAATATACATTGTCAACATGTTCTTCTTTGCCATCTTAGCCAAAACCACCAAGGGTGGGGCCTACAACCCCCTCACCATCTTGTCCTCCGCCATTTCTGGGGATTTCAGCAATTTCCTTTTCATTGTCGGGGCCAGAATTCCTATCCAGGTTTGCTGAATACAAATGTTTTAATTCTTGTTTCTCTAATTATTGTGCTGCTGTTTTTTTTTTTTTAGGAAATATATTGTGGCTTGATAAATTTGGCGATCGATGCGTGTAATTATGTGCATAAATTGACATTTTGTTTGGTGGGACATTGAATTAGAGAAGTTTGATTGATGATTCTTCTCTTTATTTTCAGGAATGCTTGCTTTTGGGTTAATGGTAAATTCTGATTAGGGCATGCAATAAATCTTGGAGTTTAAACCAAAAATGTCTATTTCTTGTTTGGAAAGTGAATTGATCTAATACCTAAAACCATATACAGTGTAGGTACAAGTAATTTAGCTATTGAAAGAGCTTAAGAAGCTTAGGGATTTGACCTTGAAAGATTAGATGGTGATGATAAAAAAAAATATGGAGCAAATCTGGTGGACCTCAATTTTGTTTGTCTTTGCCCAGACAACACCCTCTTGTTTCTTCATTAACGAGTTCTTAGAATCTTGGGACGTCTGGACTTTGACATTTTTTTTTGTGTGTCGGATACGTGTACTGAAATGAATTTGATTTCAGTAAGCAGTAGTTACGATGGATTCTCGGGAAAAGAATTAGAACTCTCTAAAGTCAATGTTATTCATTAAGCTAAATCTTGTGGTAAAAAAGTCTCATTGCCATATATGCAAGAATTATTCTCAGTTAATAATTTATAAATACTGATGTTGCGTGTTTTAGTTGATTGATTTGTATGGAACTAGCTCTTGCAATATGATTGAGAGGTCTAACTTGCAATACTATACTTGTGGAAGAGGTGGGACGGTGGAGATATCTTGTTAGCTTGGCAAATTCTTTGGGGATAATTCTGTATCTATATGTAGGATTTTCTTATTTGAGGTTCCTGATTTGGAATTTTTCTCAACTAGTCAAATTCTTTTCACCGCATACTTTGTGTTCCATTATCTTCTTAGTTAGAGAACATCCCTTTTACCCACGTTGTCACCGCTGCAGTGATTCTACATTACCTCTCAGACAGGTTGTGGAGAGTATTGACATGGTGTTCTAAAAAAAGTAATTTTCAAAACTTGTAGTTTATTCATAATCATCTGAGACTCATCACGCTTTTTAAATGACATCTGGAAGTTGAGTTGAAGATGGTTTAGTTGTTTACCGGAGCTTACACTTATTTATGTTATTCCATCTCTCTTTTAAAGGTCTTGGGGTCTATTTATGGGGTTAGGCTCATTCTCGAGGCATTTCCTGAAATAGGACGTGGTCCACGTCTGAATGTTGACATATCTCGAGGTGCATTGACTGAAGGTATTTTGACATTTGGAATTGTGATTATATCCCAAGGGCTCTCGACAAAAATTCCCGGAAGTTTCTTTATGAAGACTTGGATATCGAGTGTCTCAAAGATCACTCTTCACATACTCGGCTCTGATCTGACTGGAGGATGCATGAATCCAGCCTCTGTAAGTACTTATATTCATTCTAAACGTAATCTATGTTTACTGTTGAATTTGGTTGGATGCACATTGAGTAAAATCTAATTGCATCTCTCAGGTAATGGGGTGGGCTTTTGCACGCGGGGAACATATAAGCAAGGAGCATTTAATTGTTTACTGGCTTGCTCCTATGGAGGCAACTTTGGCAGCAGTGTGGGCATTTAGAGTGATAGTTCGACCCAAGAAAGATGAGACACCGAAGATGAAGTCCGAAAAATCTGATTGAAAGAACAGTTGATCATTGTGTGTATATAGAATTTGTAGGTATTTTGATGCAGTTAACTTGTAAAATGTGCTCGCAGAATGATGTATACATTGCTGATTTGGGTTCAATGCAATTGTAGTTCCATTAATCTCTCTCCCTCTTAACTCACAATGCACATGCACGCACGCACAGAGTTGTATATTTAAGTGGAGTGCTTCGATTAATTATTTTATCGATTTCAGAAATTCTGGGTTCGTTTCTTCTATCTTCAATTATCGTTCTTTTCACAGAATTGTGATCAGATCACTTGAGAAGTACACATTCTAGCATTGCAGAAAGTTGTAGGAGGATACTCTCATTGCATAACAAATGTTTTCCTCAGTATCATCAAACTATCCCCATAATTACAATAAACAGCGTACTCTGTAAAATTGAGAATTGAATACAGGTTTGGACCAAATAAATCAGTAAACAAGTTGTGGTTCAAACTCTGCCAAATCGACAGAACCAGATTCGATGGGTTTCATGAGATACGCAGCCAATATCTCAGAAGCCAGAGCTGAAATGAGTGGTATCCTCTTCAAGTTCTTCACCAAAGGATTGTCTTGGCTCTGTCCCACTGCAATCAGTTGCTCGTTGATCTCCACCATCCGATCCAATTTCCTCTTGAATTCTGGGTTCTCAACATCCGGCACAGCTGGGAAAATTCTAGCTGTTGTGCGGTTCGTCTGCAGGAAAACCAAAAGCCAGTTTTAGCTAGAACTCAAATCTTCGAGGGAGTTTATCAAGATGTGCTCAGTACCAGAAGAAAAATGAGCTTGTTAGCATGAAAGTTGAGAACTAAGTTGTGCATGAGATAATTAAGGACAAACCCTCACCTCAATGATGACATGCATGTCAAATTCTTTAGTGTTTAGCCCAATGCCTTCATAGAAAGCTGTTCTTTGGCAGTCATTAAGGTACATTGTCACGTAAACCTGCATTATGTAGTCAAGATTACAGAGGATTAGATTTAAGGACAAAAAAGATCTGATTTGTCCAATCAATTAACAAGCAATAGGATTTGTCAACGATAATGTGACGTAATTACCGAGAGGCAGAAGAAACGTGCCCACAATTTTGCCTTCCAGTCGTTCAGGAACTGAGGCTGTGCCTTCATCAAAGCTGAGAAGAAATCACCGTGGCGATTCTCGTCCTGGCACCAGTTCTCAAAGTACTTGAAAATTGGATAGCATTGGTAATCTGGATTCTCCTTGAGATGCCTGTATATCGTTATGTATCTCCAGTATCCAATCTTCTCCGACAGATAAGTTGCGTAGAATATGAACTTGGGCTTGAAAAATGTGTATTTTCTTGCCTTTGTAAGGAATCCCAAGTCCAGTGCCAAATTGAAGTCGGATAAACCCTTGTTCAAGAACCTGCAAGAATCCATCATAAAACCGATTTTCTCAGAACTCGTAAACTACAACGAGAACTATCTCGTGAAGAAGTTTGATTCAGAGGGAGCAAAGAGGAGAAAAACGCGAGCATACCCCGCATGGCGAGCTTCATCCCTCGACATAAGAGAGAAAATCTCAGCTACTACAGGGTTAGTTTTCTGCATAATCAATTTCCATAATAGTTAATTATAACAATGTTTAATTAGGCAGTGTCCTAACTACTTGAGGTAGCAAATTATGAAATTCCTATTCATGTAATCAAAAACAACAATGCAATTATAGGCAACACTTGACGAGGAGCAGAAACTTAGACAAGAGGGGACATGCTCAACATCTCACAGTTGGTTTAGTAAAGAGCAAAAGAAAATAAATTGCCATGAGTGCCTAAGCAATAACCACTAAAATGGTCATTGCAAAAGGAAAAATGTATAGATCAATATAAAACAAGTTTCCCACATTGATAAGTAATCACTTTTTTGGAGTTTCTCGATAAATTTGTATAAGCAAAATTGAAGTTGAAACTAAACTCTTAGTTTGATATGTAACTTTTAATTTCAATTTTCTTCAATAACTTATTTACTTATAAGTAAATTTACATAAGTAGTTCTAGCCTCAAGTTCAGAATGCTGATGTATGGTGAAAACAACATTGGAGATCCAATTTAAAATTTATTCACGAAATTAGCCTCAAATTCAGCGAAAGGTCTAAATTATAAAAACCCATAAATTATATCAAGAATTAAAAGGAAAAGAATCAAACGGAAACAGAAAAATATCACACCTTGAGCCTTCTCCCAAGCTCCTTGTAGAGAAGGAACCCAGAAAACTCAGCAGTGCAAGACCTCTCCAAGAACTCTACAAAAATCTGCCTCAAGGGATCCTCCATTTTATCAGCAGCCTCCTTGAACTCTTTGTTCCTCACAAAGTGAGTCTGGTTGAAATCAGTCTTGAATTCCTGCAACAAAGCCTCAAACTCAGACATGTTCAGATTCTTGTTGATTTCTGTGTTAAAAAGCTGCTCCATTTCATCAAAATCTGTGGTGTAGAATCTTGGGGTCAGCAGGGATTCATTTATTTCTTTTTTGCCAGCCTTTTTCTTCTTGGCTACAGTTGCTGCCTGGGACTGGGTGGTGGATGACATTGTGATGGTAAAAAATCTGGAGCTTGGCAATCGGGAGTTTCCAATTCTTGGGATGGTGGAGCTGAATTTGGATATGGGTTTGACCAAGGCCATTTCTGCTGCCATTTTGGGGCAAATTTTGTAGCAGAAAAATGAAACTAAACTGGAGTTTGTGGAGGGAGAGATAAGTTGTTGGGCTATATGTAATTTGGATGAAAGTGCTTGAATCTAATCTCATCCAAGGAAATCTGTGGTTTGACACGTGGCATGATACAATGGGCCTGCATGATTGCTAGGTTGGTTTAGTGTTTCTGGTGTCATGTTGAATCAATTCGAAGTTGTGGTGTCAAAGTACGTCGAACTGTAATCCGAGCTAGGACTAACCCACATAGACCAATAACAAACAAATAAATAAAAAAAGTGCAGCGATTCTCTTGAACCCGTAGGGCTGTTTTGGCATGCCTCGGCTTAACCCACCTTGGTTGAGCCTCGCGAAGAATTGAAGAACTGGACTTCACCAAGCCCATGACAAAATCCAGTCGGCTTCATGCTCAAATCATTTGACACCACTCATCAAAGGTGAATTCTTGGGGCCTCTATTTCTCCACACCAGTCCTTTGACATATTTTTCTATTTTCTGGGCATTTGATTTTTTTACATGAAACTGTGGCAGTTAATTGCCAAGACTTTCTGATTTCCCTATCTTTTCATGAATCATAATTTAATAAAAACTACGATTAGGATTTAAGACCAATTCATTCGAGAATCCCACAAGAAAAGTGGCATTCTAGAAGCAATTTAAGAAAGACAACGAACAAGAAATTCACTGCAAATTCTATAATTTAGTTCCTTCAAAAATATCTGGTATTATATTATGCTCCCGTCCACTGGAACATAATTTCGACTATGCAGACGCTGCCCTCAACAATCAGATTACAAGTAGCTAGGAGGATGCAATAGTGAGCACCATACTTCGTCCGGAAGATTAATATTCAATTTAATTTATGTTCATACAAACAATGTCAATATCTGTCTCCAGTTTTATACAGTTTCCTAACAATCTCTTAATGAAATCTGAACTTTAAAGAGAAAAGGAGAATGTAAAATAAAATGGGTGAGCAACAAAAGCACTACATATAAAACCTATCTATTTCTCCTTTTATCAAACCTGTCAAAATAAAAGTACTTCTCTGATTTCAAATGAAATGAAAGTTACGTACTATGTAATCCATATTTTGACAGCATCACCCAGTATATGGTTGAATTCGAAAGAATCAATGTCAAGAGAAGAATTGTCAGCATCAATGCAGTAAAACAACACATGGATTGTTAACTACTACCATTGAAGCCATAACATGGAATTGTAGATTTTATTTTACTTTTGGGTTCTACTAGAATTTCTTGATTACAATATTTACTAGAACAATTTTTTCTTTTGTTTGCTACTCCTGCAATTTCTACCTTGATTTTCTGTCTCAGTTGGTATATCTTTACAATAGTGTCGCCATATTTACTTTTGGGTTCTTCATTTTCCCCAAACTTTGATTGGGATAATTTCAAGGTCCTTCAATTCTTGTACAGCTGAATAGAGAAATGAGCAGGAATCAAATCTTTCATTCTCTTCCTTCTGTTTCACATTATCCTTAATGCCTTTGAATTCCAGATTATGTAAGATCCCTGGAATTGATGCACCATTATTCTCAGCAAATTTATCTCCCATTTAAAATCATTTTTTTTCAATTGAGCTAGCTAAACTTCCTTTGATATTAGGATCCGTCGCTTCCATAACCATAATTTCCTCTTCCAGAACATATGCTCTGAAATCAATCATCAAAGGTGGGATTTTAGAGAAAAAGACTACTCTCAGGTTTTTTATCATCCCTCCTTCCCATCGTAACGGTACCCGAAGTTCTCATACGTAGTCCGCCTACGTGATAGCATGACTTGTTTATACAATGTATACACTAACCATTGATTGCCAGGATATACTAGATTCACCATCGATCAGCCTATGGAAAAAGCATAAACCTGTTGGAAAGGTTTGTGCACAAAAAGTTATTCTCGAATTCACATTAAGATAAAAGGTTGAACCCCAACCTTGAAGCCTTCCACCGCCTCGCCCCTAGATCATCGTGGAGGAGGTAAATCGCGAGATGTGCGTCAGTAGGCCAGGGTACAAGAGTTGTCATATTGGTGCCCACAAAGAGTCCAATTCCAAATTTTGTTAAAGACAGGAATCGAACCATCACACTGCAACTATCAGCTTAGCTAAATGTACCTCACTTCTGTCATGTGCACCATTGAACTATGCCTCGAGGGCAAATTCACATTAAGATAAAGCATAGAAGACAAGGTGTCAATGCCTTCTTTTCTTTGAATTCCAATATGTTACACCATCTTTAGATCATATAAGTGAAATAGCAATGGGAAACTTCCTGATAATCATAAAAAATAATAGATTGAGCATGTACGCTTTGGAAGAACAATCACCTGGTTTGTGTTAAGAGTAATGATATTCATTCTCACTGGGGATACAAACATAATTTTGGTGGTTTTAATGTGATATTAAATGATACCTATCATATAGAGCCACTTAAACTGTGTTTATAACTCCACTGAAAATGAATAACATTACTCCTATGTTAATCAGATAGAAGTGGAAAACTGTAAGGCCTCCAACAAACCAAAGGGTGATTATGCATACCTCTTTCGTTGATTTTATGAACCGATAATAATAATAATAATAATAATAATAATAATAATTGTATATCTCCCTTTCATATTATTTGATGCTTTTGTATGTGATACATTCACCCACTCCTTGTAATTGTACACGGGCAATAATGGTGATAGAACAGCGATTGGCTGGTGTGCTTCTTCTTTTTTCCAAACTATCTAATCATGTATTAACATGCGTCCCTCTATCATTGAGTTTGTCACAATAACATAACTTCAAATATTATTAGTAATCAACATTTAAAATATTTTCTAAGAGAGAAAATTACTTGTTCATATTGAAAATTTGCATTTCAACTTCTCCACTTCCATTTTGTATTAGTAATCAACATTTAAAATATTTTCTAAGACAGAGAAAATTACTTGTTCATATTGAAAATTTACATTTCAACTTCTCCACTAGTTCCATTTTGCATTTTCAGTTGCAAATATCAATTACTTCTAAAATGATTCATTTTGCATATATAGAACTAATCTTTTTTACTTGACCAAAAATTGAATAAAAATATTTAAGCCCCTGTTTGAGAAAAAGCTAATTTAAGAGTAGAAGAAAGCGAAGTTAAACCTTACATAAAAGTAGATGTGCTAGCTACTATTGCCAAAACGTCGTTCAGTAACCTACAACATTAAATACATATTAGAGTTCGCAACGAGCTCTTTCTGCCAAGTCCAAAAAGCAAACCTTCGACCACGACAGGACCTCCAGGCATACCCTACCCAGAGTCGTAAACTCAACTTCTGATCAGGGAGCTCACTTCCACAACCTCCATTCCTTAAGGTAAAATACACAAAACTAGATTCATCTTGCCGCTATACTGTACCTGTACATAAGAAGTCTGCGTACACATTTGATTAGTCTGTAAAGCTCGCTATCATCGACCAAATACATTATCATACAAATTTCATGATATAACATGTCTTGCGATGAAGAAAAATCAATGCTATTACAAGTGATCCAACATACATAACGAGATAGAGAAGCAATCATATGAAAATAAGTAAAAAGATGAGAAGACCAGAACACGAACCGTATTCTTTCTTGTTTACACCAAAAAACCGAAAAAAAAAGAAAGGAAAAAAAAGGTTCAGAGCAAAAAAGAATAGGAACCCAAGAGAAGAAGAAAGAACCCGACAACAAACCCCTATCTACCACCAACCCGTTACACAGGGGCGGATCTACAGCAGGGCCTGGTGGGGCACGTGCCCCACCAGGTTTTCAAATTTTTTTTTTTTTTTTAAATATAAATTAAGTAAGGTAAAACACTTCCTTCAAAATAAAAAATGCAGCCCCGCTCCCCTTCTCCCGTCTTGCTCTCTCCGTTGACTCTCTCCCCCAACTCCCACACCACACGCCGACGGCCGACACACGGCCACCCACACCACACCCACGGTGACGGCATCGCTTCAATCTCGAGTCTCAACTCTCAGTCTCCCGCACCTCACCCCTGCTGGCGGCTTCGCCTCCGTGCCTTCGCAGTTCGCCCGTTCCATCTCTCCCTCCTCTTTGAGCTCTCGGTCTCTCCGACTCCGACAATCCTGGTTGTCAATAGACTCAATACTCGCCAGCGCCTACAGCCTGCCCCGCCTCCAATGACGAGGTAAGCTATTGATTTTT